>SJYX01006121.1:25167-35225 GCA_006410675.1 Oreotragus oreotragus | reverse complement strand
TCTTTTGGACTCTGTGGGAGAGGGCGAGGGTGGGATGATTTGGGAGAATGGCACTGAAACATGTATAATATCATATATGAAATGAATAGCCAGTCCAGGTTCGATGCATGATACTGGATGCTTGGGGCTGGTGCACTGAGAGAACCCAGAGGGATGGTATGGGGAGGGAGGAAGGAGGGGGGTTCAGGATGGGGAACACATGTATACCTGTGGCAGATTCATGTTGATGTATGGCAAAACCAATACAATATTGTAAAGTGATTAACCTCCAATTAAAATAAATAAATTTATATTAAAAAAAAGAAAGCATCACTATGAACAAAGCTAGTAGAGGTGATGGAATTCCAGTTGAGCTATTTCAAATCCTAAAGATGATGGTGTGAAAGTGCTGCACTCAACATGCCAGCAAATTTGGAAAACTCAGCAGTGGCCACAGGACTGGAAAAGGTCAGTTTTCATTCCAATCCCAAAGAAAGGAGATGCCAAAGACTGTTCAAACTACAACACAATTGCACTCATCTCACACGCTAGTAAAGTAATGCTCAAAATTCTCCAAGCCAGGCTTCAACTGTCCATGAACCATGAACTTTGAGATGTTCAAGTTGGTTTCAGAAAAGGCAGAGGAACCAGAGATCAAATTGCCAACACCTGTTAGATCATCGATAAAGCAAGATAATTCCAGAAAAACATCTATTTCTGCTTATTGACTATGCCAAAGACTTTGACTGTGTGGATCACAAAAAACTGGAAAATTCTGAAAGAGATGGGAATACCAGACCACTGACTTTCCTCCTGAGAAATCTGTATGCAGGTCAGGAAACAACAGTTAGAAATGGATATGGAACAACAGACTGGTTCCAAATTGGGAAAGGAGTACATCAAGGCTGTATATTGTCACCCTGTTTATTTAACTTATATGCAGAGTAGATCATGAAAAATGCTGGGCTGGATGAAGCACAAGCTGGAATCAAGATTGCCAGGAGAAATATCAACAACCTCAGATATGCAGATGACACCACCCATTATGGCAAAAAGTGAAGAAGAACTAAAGAGCCTCTGATGAGAGTGAAAGAGGAGAGTGAAAAAGTTGGCTTAAAGCTCAACATTCAAAAAACTAGGATCATGGAATCTGGTCCCATCACTTCATGGCAAATAGATGGAGAAACAGTGAGAGAATTTATTTTTTTGGGGGCTCCAAAATCACTGCAGATGGTGATTGCAGCCATGAAATTAAAAGATGTTTACTCCTTGGGAGAAAAGTTATGACCCATCTAGACAACATATTAAAAAGCAGAGACATTACTTTGCCAACAAAACTCCATCTAGTCAAAGCTATGTTTTTTCCAGTAGTCATGTATGGATATGACAGTTGGACTATAAAGAAAGCCGAGCACCAAAGAACAGAGGCTTTTGAACTGTGGTGTTGGAGAAGCCTCTTGAGAGTCCCTTGGACTGCAAGGTGATCCAACCAGTCCACACCAAAGAAAATAAGTCCTGAATATTCATTGGAAGGACTGATATTGAAGATGAAACTCCAGTACTTTGGCCATCTGATGTGAAGAACTGACTCATTTGAAAAGACCCTGATGCTGGGAAAGATTGAAAATGAGAGGTGAAGAGGATGACAGAGGATGAGATGTTTGGATGGCATCACCTACTCAATGGACATGAGTTTGAATAAACTCTGGGAGTTGATGATGGATGGGGGGGCCTGGCGTGCTATGGTTCATGGGGTTGCAAAGAGTCAGACACGAAATATTAAAATTAAATATACTAATAAAATATTTTTAAAATGACCAATGGGTTTAACTAAATCTTGGAAAATGTCCAAAAAATGCCTCCTATAAAATTTCAGACTTGAATAATCCTTGAAGTGTATCTGTGAACTCAAAGTAAACATTCCTTGTTCTTAAGAACCATGAATAAATGACATACTTAGATATATATGAAGGTTGTGGTTACAATAGTCAATGCTAATACCCTTTGCTATACCAATGTTAGTTATTCTAAAGAGGCACTCAGTTTGTCCAATATAAGCTGGCATATTTTGTGGCACTTATCCTAATGAGAAAGTATTCTTGATCTAGGGGTTTATCAGCCTATATTTAGGAGTCTATATATATATATATAGCCTATATATATATAGACTCCATACATATATATATGTATGGAGTTTGCTAATGGAAGCTGAGATGCCTCTAAAATTGTGAAATAGAAGAACTGATCATTTTCTTCTGAGTTTATAACAATTTGAGAAGTGCATGACTTTGCATCAGAAACTATAATTTGCTTTTACTTAAGTTTTGAGCTCAGCTAGTCACATACTTCCTAAAGTCTATTTGAAGCAAGATAGCATAGCTGGTAAAAATAATATTTAAAATTAGGGAAACTATATTAAGTATGAGCTATTAAATTTATATTAAATTGTGTTTTACGTTTTAAAACTGAGCAGTAGAAAGAAAATATGTGGTAATGAATATACATACATAATGGCATGTTTTGAATACATTTGAGCATTCTTTTGTGACTTATAAATGAGCCTTCAGCAACATGTCTTCAATAACATAAATGCAAAATATCTGCTATTTTAAGTAATCTTAAGGCAAGTGATAGGATATATGGTGCATATAACTGTTTTTCCCCTTCCCCCTCCATGATCCACCGTTTGGGCTTTCAAGTAGATTTTAGGTGGTTGAATAGGCTTTTGCTCTGCATCTTCTGTTTAAGTTGTTAAGCGAAGTCACTCAGTCATGTCCAACTCTTTGTGACCTCATGGACTTCAGCCCACCAGGCTCCTCCGTCCATGGAATTTTCCAGGCAAGAGTACTGAAGTGGATTGCCATTTCCTTCTACAGTGGATCTTCCTGACCCAGATATTGAACCCGGGTCTGCTGCGTTGCAGGGAGACGCTTTACCTTCTGAGGCACGAGGGAAGCCCTGCGTCTTCTGTTTACTCTTGTTTAAATTGTTGTTCTGTTGAGAATCAAGACAAGTAAAGATGAAGTGAACTAAAAACGAAAAATAGTAGAACTGTGCATTGAAAAATGATGTTTTCTGGACTAGAAACTAAAACAAAAGTTACAGGAGTAAGGGGGATATGTAAGGAACATAATTATTTGATAGGTGGTAATATTGTCATAATAGTGCCTCCCACTATGTTGACAAGAGATATTATTTTTGCTTTATCAGTACAGCCAGGTTGTCGTTTCATTTTTTAAAAAATAATCTTTTATCATAAACTTCTGAATTGGCCAAACTGTTGATTTATTATTCTCTATGCAGCTGCACTGTTCTTCACACATTATAACTTCTTTTGGAAATTAAACAAATTTTCGTTAGGTAATGACTTCTTTTATATGCATGTTTGAAAAACGTAAGTTAGATGCACTTTATAAAAGAAGGAAAATGGAAGGGCAGATTAGTTGGATTTTGAAACTAACTTGTTAATTAAGTTCTTCATCACCATCAATACACGCTTGAGAGACTGAATATAGAAGTGAAAGTGAAATTCATTCAGTGGTGTCTGACTCTTTGCGACCCCATGGACTATACAGTCCATGGAATTCTCCAGGTCAGAATAGTGGAGTGGGTAGCCTTTCCTTTCTCCAGGGGATCTTCTCAACCCAGGGATCTAACCCAGGTCTCCTGCATTGCAGGCAGATTCTTTACCAACTGAGCTATCAGGGAAGCCCNGTGTCTGACTCTTTGCGACCCCATGGACTATACAGTCCATGGAATTCTCCAGGTCAGAATAGTGGAGTGGGTAGCCTTTCCTTTCTCCAGGGGATCTTCTCAACCCAGGGATCTAACCCAGGTCTCCTGCATTGCAGGCAGATTCTTTACCAACTGAGCTATCAGGGAAGCCCCGAATATAAGTAGACAATGTATAAAAATAGATCTCTAACCCACAATCTGCAACAATCAGTTAGAAAGCTAAACAACAACCCCTATAATAATGAACAACCAGCCAACCAGTTCTTGATCAATAACTGACAGCTTCCCTAATTTTTACCCCTGCTTCCAACTTAGGATCAACTGGAGAGAGCCAATCAATCACAGAGCATGCCTCACTTTTAATTAGTCCACTTATATCTTCCCCCTGCCAATAGCCCGCAATTAGGGCATACCTGAAACTGTCCCTTTTCCTACTATAAAGCTATTCTTTTTTCATCCCTGTCTTTATGTGGCTGCCAAACACAAGTGATTGTAGCTGGGGTGAATTCCTTTCCATACCAAACAATATTGTAATTTGTGCAGTCTTTAATTATCTCCATGTTTATTAAGGTTTTCCTCTCTTAGCACTCTGAGGATACATCTTCATTGACTCTCATCATTATAGAGAGAAATAGTCTGCTTACCTGCCTTCCCCATGAGCATGAGATACCCCAGAAGGAAGTGTGTCTCACAATGTCTGACAATGTCTATTATGTAGTATTTTTCTAGCGCTCAGTCTCTCAGTTGTGTCTGATTCCTTGCGACCCCAGGGACTCCAGCCTGCCATACTCCTCTGTCTATGAGATTTCCCAAGCAAGAATACTGGAATGAGTTGCCATTTCCTCTTCCAGGAGATCTTCTCCACCCAGGAATCAAACCTGTGTCTCCTGCATTGACAGGTGGATTCTTTACCATTGAGCCATCTGGCAATCCCTCTAATTAAATATTAGGTTCTCAGAAATGCTTATCCATTTACTTGTTGAATGGATGGTATTAACAGCGGGACAGCAAGTGCTATAATCTAAGGACTCTAATCTCAAAACACTTAAAATTCTCATTATTTTTCCAGGTAAAGCTTGCATATGCAACTTTTAATGATACCCAAAGATAATTGGCTAATTTCCAAAGACAAGATAGCATCTTACTGGATTTGAGGACTGCTATGTGGATACAGTGTTTTTACTAGCCTCATAAAATTTCAAGACTCATTAGACCATTTTACTCTTGCTCAGTTTTAGATCAACATCCTATTTAGTAGTTTCATTTAGGTCTGCTCTTAATGGAAATTTATTCCTGCCAGCCCTTTAAAATCCCAGTGTTCTGAAATTGCAGGTTTGGAACCATATCTATTCCGTTCTCTTCTCCTTTGTAAGGTGGTTTTGTGCTAGAATTTATTTATAAATGACTTTAGGTAAAAGAAGTTGATCAACATTTTCAGGAAAGATATTATTCCTTGAAACTGCTTCTTCTGTATTCTTTCTTTGAGGATGTTCTGTTTCTATTTTGTTCATAGCAATAAACCACAGAGGAGCAAAGCAAACATTTTCTTTGGCTGTGTTCATTCTTCTCCTCTGCCTAAAAATATTTTCTCCCAATTCCTTATCTATTGAAAATACCACTTTTTAAAAATTTTCTTTCCCAACCTCCTCTACTTCTTGTTATTCTTCAAATATATTTGAGCACTTACTATTTGGTGATGCAGGAATGAACAAGACAGATCCAATCCTTGTCATTCTGAAACTTCTATCAGAATGGAAAAAGATTCACAATAAGTTGACAAATACGACAGCTAAAAATTGTGGAAATTTTTAATTAAATAGACAGGGTAATGCAATAGACAGGGTCTGAGAATTGGTTGTGATAGTTGTTCAGAGAAGAGTGTAAGAGAAAGCCTCTTAGAGGTATAGATATTTAAGATAAAAACACTTTGCCCTTTTTGTTTTCCTTATTCATCAGTTTCAAATAATACTTTTCAAAATACAAGGTTCATAGATTACTTTAAATTTTCTAAAATTCACATATTATGACTTGACTATTGGAGGATGTGAGCCACAGAGGGAAACACTACCTGTTTTCTTTCTTCTTGAGAGAGTTATTATATGGTCATTATTTAATTAATGATTTTTTAAAATTGTTTTTTAAGTACAGTTATAGAACATTGCCTACCTCAGTAGACTGGATACTTTTGTTTCCTCAACTGAAGAAAATAAAAATCAATCAAACTTTTCCTACAGTGGGCCATATGAGCAATATAGGCTTTCTAAAAAGCCTAAATTATGGTCTGCTATAGCTGTCCAAGTTTGCCATTGTAGGATGAAAACAGCTATAGGCAATATGTAAATGAATAAGGATGACTGTACTACAATAACCATTTAATTACAAAAACAGGTAGCAGGTCATATTTGGCCCTCAGACTCTAGTTTGGCAACCTCTCACCATCTGATGGTGGTTTTGTACTTAGTCGTTCAGTCATATCCGACTTTCTGTGACCCCGTGAACTGTAGCCTGCCAGGCTCCTCTGTCCATGGGATTCTCCAGGCAAGAATACTCAACTGGGTTGTGATTAAGAGTAATAAATGAGGTAGTGCACTTAAGATACTAATCACAATGACTGTTACCAGTGTTCAGTAAATATGTTATCACAGATAGTAAAATTATGACTAGCATCTTTATAGATATTACAAAGACTATGGATGTCAAATGTTGGGCAAAATTCTTAGCTTGATTTTGTTCTCTCTCTCTGGTTTTTCTCTCATTAAATTTCAATAATTGATCACTATTGTATCATACAGACTCTCAGCTCAATCTCACTCTTTTGTTTGGCTGTTGTCCAGTTAAAAGTTTGTCAAAATTTGAGTCATTTGGGAATCCATCTAAAGAAAAAAAAAAATAGGAAAAAAAGTCCACTAAGTTTTCCTGATGACTCAGATGGTAAAGAATTCATCTGCAATTTGGTAGACAGGTTCAGTCCCTCGGCTAGGAGGATCCCCTGGAGGAGGGCATGGCAACCCACTGCGGTAGTCTTGCCTGGAGAATCCCACAGACAGAGGAGACTGGTGGGCTACAGTCCATGGAGTCGCAAAGAGTTGGACATGACTGAGTGACTAAGCACAGCAAAGATCCTTCTTAGTCTACCATCCTTCTTAGCCTAAATGACTACAATAAGCAAAATGTGAATCATGTGAAAAATTTTTTTTGAAGATAAAAATGACAACACACAGACAAACGTATTAAAGTAGAGCAAAAAATGAGTAAAACCATGACAGGAGGTATAGAAGCACCAAACATTTGAATAACAACTGGATTTTTAAGGAACAACCTTTATTCAATTTAAAGCTTACTTGGCATTATCAATAAATGTCTCATACAAAAGAAATGAAAAGAACCATTTTTTATATCTTAGAGAACAAGTCCAGAGGTGGGCATATTTATTGAAAACATAAAAATGAATCTCTCCAAAAACAGAGAAATAAGTCATATAAGTGAACTCATTTTTTTTAGAAGAAAGCAGAGACTCTGTACAGTTATACTTGCTTAAATATTAGATGTTTTCTCACTAAAATATCCAGTTATAATTGAGTTTCTTTTGTGTGTTAGCCGATTGAGCAATAAATAAGTGTTGAGGAATTAGTGAGTAGTCTTGAATCACTGTTAACCTAAATATATTTTTACTTTAGTTTTTATAGTTAATTTATAATGGCAGATCAATACTTTAGATAATATTAAGGATAATAAGTGCGTTCTTGTCTTGCTCATGATCCCCAAAGGGCAATGCACTATAGTCAGTATCCCTGAAAACAGTACAATTTGTAGTCTACTTGGCATTTCTCTGTCCTCTCTGTTCTCTGGGTCCCTTTTCTCTTTATTTTTATCAGCTCTTAAAATATATATTGTCCCTGGACACCTTACATTTTCATTGTCTTCATGTATGCCTCTCCTTTAACCTCAACCATATTATGCAGTTTAGAAACAGACAATTTACAAACTGCTGCTGCAGGTTCTCTGAAAGGTCCTTTCAAGTTAGGAGAAAAGATTAAAAAAACTTTTGCTGTTAAGAAAAACAGAATGCTTAATTAGATTGAGCAGGAGTGTTTCTATCTGTACCAATGTTAGATCGCATCACTGACTCAGTGGACATGGATTTGAGCAAACTCTGGAAGGCAGTGGTGGACAGAGGAGCCTGGCATGTCACAGTCCACAGGGTTGCAAAGAGCTGGACACAAGTTAGCGACTGAAAAACAACACAACAATTAATTAATGTATTTTATGTAACTATAATATTTATTATGAAATGCATTTGAACTTGTTAAAATATTTGATCCAGATAAAAATAGGTGGTGGGCTTCCCAGGTGGCACTGGTAGTGAAGAATCCACATGCCAAAACAGGAGACCTAAGATGTGGGTTCCATCTCTGGGTGGGAAGATCTCCTGGAGGAGGGCATGGAAACCCACTCCAGTATTCTTGCCTGGAGGATTTCGAAAATGTAAAATGTTTTCAGAATTTTTTGAAGATTTTTTTCAGCAAGAGATTAAGCAATAGGCCAAATAGAACAGTATTAAAGTTAGGGAATATACAAAAATTTATTTTCAAAAGATAAAGTTGCCATCCTTGTTTATTATTATAAATCCTGATGAAACAATAAATTACATATAATTATACTTGATTACTTGATATGATTTACAACCATGCATATTCAAAAGCAGAGACATTACTTTGCCAACAAAGATCCGTCTAGTCAAGGCTATGGTTTTTCCACTGGTCATGTATGGATGTGAGAGTTGGACTGTGAAGAAAGCTGAGCACTAAAGAATTGATGCTTTTGAACTGTGATGTTGAAGACGACTCTTGAGAGTCCCTTGAACTGCAAGGAGATCCAACCAGTCCATTCTGAAGGAGATCAGCCCTGGGTGTTCTTTGAAAGGAATGATGCTAAAGCTGAAACTCCAGTACTTTGGCCACCTCATGCGAAGAGTTGACTCGTTGGAAAAGACTCTGATGCTGGGAGGGATTGGGGGCAGGAGAAAAAGGGGACGATAGAGGATGAAATGGCTGGATGGCATCACTGACTCGATGGACGTGAGTTTGAGTGAACTCTGGGGGATTATGATGGACAGGGAGGCCTGGCGTGCTGAGATTCATGGGGTTGCAAAGAGTCGGACACAAATGAGTGACTGAACTGAACTGAACTGAAAATTAATTACATAAATTCAGTTTGTTCAATTTACTAAAAATGCTGTGGTTAGTTACATACCTCAAAATAAGTATTTAGCAAATCTGGATGAAAGAAAATCCACAACTGTTTAGAAAGCACATCAAATTGGATTGGTGGGGGAAATCTTCAGTCTGTAAAAGAGAAGACTTTTCAGCTGGAAGAGGATAGGACTGCTGCTTTCAAGTTAATAATAATAAAAAAAGCTTGATACATTGAAAAGTATCAAAGTTTTAGAGTATAAAATTCTCAGGGGTATAACTGTGATCTGTGAGTTTTTGCAGTGACAGAATTCATGAAGTAAATTAGTGGTTCTGAACCTATTTTGAGTCACTGAGTTGATGGAAGATGTACTTGTCAACAATATGGCAAATATTTATGTAGGATTTCAGGCTTGTAGATCAAATACTTTGGGGAAGGGGTTTCAATAGATGCCGGATTAAGGATCCCCCTAGAGTAAACGAGAAAACTTTCTAACATATGGAATTGTTGAAAAACCTAATTGTGGACTCTTTCTTTCATTGCTCTTCATTTGATCAGTAGATACAGATAAATTTTAAAAGGTTCATCTAGAGCCAGACATCCTGGAATGTGAAGTCAAGTGGGACTTAGAAAGCATCACTATGAACAAAGCTAGTGGAGGTAATGGAATTCCAGTTGAGCTGTTTCAAATCCTGAAAGATGATGCTGTGAAAGTGCTGCACTCAATATGCCAGCAAATTTGGAAAACTCAGCAGTGGTCACAGGACTGGAAAAGCTCAGTTTTCATTCCAATCCCAAAGAAAGGCAATGCCAAAGAATGCTCAAACTACCGCACAATTGCACTCATCTCACACACTAGTAAAGTAATGCTCAATTTTCTCCAAGCCAGGCTTCAGCAATACGTGAACCATGAACTTCCTGATGTTCAAGCTGGTTTTAGAAAAGGCAGAGGAACTAGAGATCAAATTGCCAACATCTGCTGGATCATTGAAAAAGCAAGAGAGTTCCAGAAAAACATCTATTTCTGCTTCATTGACTATGCCAAAGCCTTTGTTTGGATCACAATAAACTGTGGAAAATTTTGAAAGAGATGGCAATACCAGACCACCTGACCTGCCTCTTGAGAAATCTATAGGCAGGTCAGGAAGCAA
>SJYX01006121.1:0-18349 GCA_006410675.1 Oreotragus oreotragus | reverse complement strand
TTTTGTGTTTCCATACAAATTGTGAAATTACTTGTTCTAGTTCTATGAAAAATACCATTGTTAGCTTGATAAGGATTGCATTGACTCTATAGATTACTTTGGATAGTATACTCGTTTTTACTATATTGATTTTTCTGATCCATGAACTTGGTATATTTCTCCATCTATTTGTGTCGCCTTTGATTTCTTTCATCAGTGTTACTGTTTTCTATATATAGGTATTTTGTTTCTTTAGGTAAATTTATTCCTAAGTATTTTATTATTTTCATTGCAATGGTAAATGGAATTGTTTCCTTAATTTCTCTTTCTGTTTTCTCATTGTTAGTGTATAGGAATGCAAGGGATTTCTGTGTTTTAATTTTATATCCTGCAACTTTACTATATTCATTGATGAGCTCTGGTAATTTTCTGGTGGTGTCTTTAGGATTTTCTATGTAGAGGATCATGTCGTCTGCAAACAGTGAGAGTTTTACTTATTCTTTTCGAATCTGGATTCCTTTTATTTCTTTTTCCTCTGATTGCTGTGGCTAAAACTTTCAAAACTATGTTGAATAGTTGTGGTGAGAGTTGGCACCCCTGTCTTGTTCCTGATTTTATGGACATTCTTTCAGTTTTTGCAGGTGAATTCTTTACCAGCTTAGCCATAAGGGAACCCCAGTGATACTCGAGTTGGTAGCCTATCCCTTCTGCAGTAGATATTCCCGACCCAGGAATCCAACTGGTGTCTCCTGCATTGCAGGCAGATTCTTTACCAACTGAGCTATCAGGGAAGACTAGAATGTGCCCCTGGTGAGAAACAGTCTCTCCTTTCTTGGAGATCAAGGGGTGGGGCTGAAAGGTTTTTCTAGTCACCAGTTACCATCCTGAAGTACCTAGGGGCCCACCAAGAATCCACTCATTAAAATAAAAGATGCGTCTGTCACCCAGGAAATTACAAAGGACTTGAGAGCTCTATGTCAGGAATTAGGGAAAAAGACTAAATACCTGTTTCCCATAATATACTTTCCACAATCAGAAAGTATTCAAAGAAAGGTCATTGCTTATCCAATGCATGTTGAAATTTTCAGAATGCACAAGACACTTTTTATTGTTGGTTACAAAAATGGCAACAAGTAACTAGTTTTTATTCTAGCTAAGTCCTCTCATCCCTTTTCAGTTCCACACTTACAATAGGATGGTAACAAGTTCCCTGTTTTTTGTTTCTTTCACAGCTCTTAACCCACTGTCTTGTATAGAGCACATTCCCAAAATATGTTGAATGGATGGGGTCTAAGATAAGCACCATAACACCTTATCGAGATTCTAATTCCTCATGTTAGTAAAACATTAAAAACAACCATAACAACAATAAATGGTTGAAAAAATTGAATGTCACTTATGCATCAAGAACTATGCTATGTTTTTATATGCTATCTCTCTAACTCATCAATATTTGGAGATATGCCTTGCTTTCTTCCATTCTATATGTGAAGCTCAAACAGCTTGATTGACTTTTTCCATAGCTGAGTTCAAATAAAAGACTATTTGTAACTATTCTCCATGCCAGAAGCTTTAAAAAATGTTATGTATATATTAAATGAGTTTTTCACAAAATGAAACAGAGTTGAGAAAGTCACGGCAATATTTTTACTACCCTCCATTCTCATTCCTCAAAACCTTCAGTCCCTCTCACCCCACGGATTACTTCCTTATTGTTCTACATCTGGTTTATTTTTATCAAACCTGATTGATGCTGAGGAAGAAAAATGAAAGTAGATCTGTGTCATATGGTATCACATTGGAAAGCTGATGTCAATTAATTGAGTATTTTGCTATAAAATTTAAGGACAAAATGACATTCTCTCTCCCTTTGCAGCTTTGTAATTGAATGTAAAGTAACAAAACATAGAGGTGAATGTATATACAGTACAGAGCTATTTCTTGCTCTATTTCTAGAGGCTTTCTATTTAGTGCAATCAGTGCCTTCGTGGCATTTTTTTTTTTTTTTGGCAACAGCTATACTATATGTTTTTATAATAGAAATCATTAAATAATCATTGCAACGTATTTTATTCCTATCATACCTAGATGAGAACACCCGTTGCATCATTTATTGCTTGGGAGTACCAGAATTTTAACATTAGACAGTCTATTAATCAAAGACAATAGCTATTTGAATAAGAGGTATGGGCAAACTCTCCCAAATAAATGTGGTACAACGATATTGACAAAGTTTCAGTCTACAGCCTGTCTTGCAGAATCTCTGCATATAGAGAAACATCACATAGTCTGACAAGCTCTTATGTTTTATACCAAATTCTTTTCTGAGTTTTACTTTGCATGTATCTGATTGGAATTAAATAGCTCTTTCTAGTCAACTGAGAAATCGATATTCAGAACTAATCTGGTATCAAATTTGTCTCCCAGTTTTAATCCTATGCTTAATTAAAACTTCTCATGTATGTCTTATCTCTCATTGTCTTTTAAAAATAATTCTATATAGAAATAATATTCATGAATTAATGATTTCATCATATAATTAAAGAATAATTTGAAGTGATATAAATTTAATGAAAATACAGATTTTTTTTGTGGCGTTAAAGTGGATTAAAAAAGTTTCATTATTCAGTTTACTCAGCTGTTTTTTGGCAGGTATTCAGTTCCTCCAGCTTTCCAGTTGCTCTGAGGAATACTCATCATCTTGTCTATAACCTCAGAATATCTTCCCAGGTAGTATGACAAAGTGAAGTTAAAGGGAACAGAAGGGTTTATGGAAGATTGTATCAGTTTTCCCTCAAATTTACTTCTCCTTTTTGAAAGAAAGTTATGATTCCCATTTCTTTTAAAAAATTTTTTATTTTATATTGGAGTATCATTGTATGGAGTATATTGTGTTAGTTTCAGGCGTACAGCAAAATGATTCAGTTATGCATATACATGTATCTATTCTTTTTGAAATTCTTTTCCCATATAGGCTGTCGCAGAATATTGAGCAGAGTTCCCTGTGTTGTACAGTAGGTTCTTGTTGGTTATCTGTTTTAGAGAGTGGTGTGTGATATTCATCTCAAACTCACAATTTACCCCTCCCCACAACATGTCCCCTTTGATAACCATTTGTTTTCTGTTTGTGAGTCTGTTTCTGTTTTGTAAATAAGTTTATTTGTATCATTTTTTAAAAAGATTCCATATATAAGCAATATCATATGATATTTATCTTTGTGTGACTCACTTCACTTAATTTGATAATCTCCCTCCAGGTCAATCCACGTCGCTTCAAATGTCATTATTTCATTCTTTTTAATGGCCAACTAATATTTTATTGTATATGTGTATCACATCTTCTTTATCCTGTCATTGATGGACATTTATGCTGTTTCCATGTCTTGGTTATTGTAAACAGTGCTGCAGTGAACACTGGGGTGCATGGATTTTTTCACATTATTGTTTTCTCTGCATATATGCTGAGAAGTGGGATGGATGGATCATATGGTAGCTCTATTTTTAGTTTTTTAAGGAAACTCCATACTGTTTTCCATAGTGGCTATACCAGTTGGGAATGTAATTGCCAGTATAGAACGGTTCCCTTTTCTCCAACTTTCTCCAACATTTGTTTGTAGAGTTTTTAATGATGGTCATTCTAACCAGTGTGAGGTGATATCTCATTGTGTTTTTGATTTGCTTTTATCTAAGAATTAGTGATGTTGAGCATCTTTTCATGTGCTTTTTGGCCGAGAGTATGTCTTCTTTGGGGAAATATCTATTTAGATCTTCTGCCCATTTTCTGACTGGGTTGTGTGGGGAGAGAGCAAATTAGCCAAGATGGCATGTTCAGGCTCTCTCACCCCACCTTTTATAAATAATGACTGTGTAACAACTGAGATCATTTATAGCACTGTGCGTGCACATCACGAGGTACTCACTTGGTCACGGGCTACTTTGTACACAGGGTTACTTTGTGTGTACACGTATGCTATCACCTAAGAAGCAGTGACGTTATTGCTGCATCATGGCTGTGTCTGTTGGGTCAACCATGAGAGGTGAGAAGATAGTGTGTCTGCTGCTATGGCTGCTGCTATTGCCAGGAGAGAATAAAGTCATCTGCAGTTCCTAGAGCTCCTTGAGTTTTCTTCCAGCTTCCCTGCTTGCACCTTGTCTACCATGGGTTCAATGAACAGTGCACACAGTGAGACACAGTGAGACAATTGGCACTGTGAACAGGATCAGCAATATAGGTTGTTTGCTTTTTTTTTTTTTTTGATATTGAGCNCTTTTAAAAATAATTCTATATAGAAATAATATTCATGAATTAATGATTTCATCATATAATTAAAGAATAATTTGAAGTGATATAAATTTAATGAAAATACAGATTTTTTTTGTGGCGTTAAAGTGGATTAAAAAAGTTTCATTATTCAGTTTACTCAGCTGTTTTTTGGCAGGTATTCAGTTCCTCCAGCTTTCCAGTTGCTCTGAGGAATACTCATCATCTTGTCTATAACCTCAGAATATCTTCCCAGGTAGTATGACAAAGTGAAGTTAAAGGGAACAGAAGGGTTTATGGAAGATTGTATCAGTTTTCCCTCAAATTTACTTCTCCTTTTTGAAAGAAAGTTATGATTCCCATTTCTTTTAAAAAATTTTTTATTTTATATTGGAGTATCATTGTATGGAGTATATTGTGTTAGTTTCAGGCGTACAGCAAAATGATTCAGTTATGCATATACATGTATCTATTCTTTTTGAAATTCTTTTCCCATATAGGCTGTCGCAGAATATTGAGCAGAGTTCCCTGTGTTGTACAGTAGGTTCTTGTTGGTTATCTGTTTTAGAGAGTGGTGTGTGATATTCATCTCAAACTCACAATTTACCCCTCCCCACAACATGTCCCCTTTGATAACCATTTGTTTTCTGTTTGTGAGTCTGTTTCTGTTTTGTAAATAAGTTTATTTGTATCATTTTTTAAAAAGATTCCATATATAAGCAATATCATATGATATTTATCTTTGTGTGACTCACTTCACTTAATTTGATAATCTCCCTCCAGGTCAATCCACGTCGCTTCAAATGTCATTATTTCATTCTTTTTAATGGCCAACTAATATTTTATTGTATATGTGTATCACATCTTCTTTATCCTGTCATTGATGGACATTTATGCTGTTTCCATGTCTTGGTTATTGTAAACAGTGCTGCAGTGAACACTGGGGTGCATGGATTTTTTCACATTATTGTTTTCTCTGCATATATGCTGAGAAGTGGGATGGATGGATCATATGGTAGCTCTATTTTTAGTTTTTTAAGGAAACTCCATACTGTTTTCCATAGTGGCTATACCAGTTGGGAATGTAATTGCCAGTATAGAACGGTTCCCTTTTCTCCAACTTTCTCCAACATTTGTTTGTAGAGTTTTTAATGATGGTCATTCTAACCAGTGTGAGGTGATATCTCATTGTGTTTTTGATTTGCTTTTATCTAAGAATTAGTGATGTTGAGCATCTTTTCATGTGCTTTTTGGCCGAGAGTATGTCTTCTTTGGGGAAATATCTATTTAGATCTTCTGCCCATTTTCTGACTGGGTTGTGTGGGGAGAGAGCAAATTAGCCAAGATGGCATGTTCAGGCTCTCTCACCCCACCTTTTATAAATAATGACTGTGTAACAACTGAGATCATTTATAGCACTGTGCGTGCACATCACGAGGTACTCACTTGGTCACGGGCTACTTTGTACACAGGGTTACTTTGTGTGTACACGTATGCTATCACCTAAGAAGCAGTGACGTTATTGCTGCATCATGGCTGTGTCTGTTGGGTCAACCATGAGAGGTGAGAAGATAGTGTGTCTGCTGCTATGGCTGCTGCTATTGCCAGGAGAGAATAAAGTCATCTGCAGTTCCTAGAGCTCCTTGAGTTTTCTTCCAGCTTCCCTGCTTGCACCTTGTCTACCATGGGTTCAATGAACAGTGCACACAGTGAGACACAGTGAGACAATTGGCACTGTGAACAGGATCAGCAATATAGGTTGTTTGCTTTTTTTTTTTTTTTGATATTGAGCTGCATGAGCTGTTTATAAATAGTTTCTGAGATTAATCCTTTGTTGGTTGCATCATTTGCAAATATTTTCTTCCATTTTGCGGGTTTCTATGAAACTTATTGTGCTTACTGTGTGAAACAGAGATTCTTATTCTATGGACATTGACCTTTGTCCAGTGGAATGTGATCAGCAGTTAAATACACTACCTCTAAGCAGACATCTTCAACAGCCATTATGTCTTATTCCCACCAATTCTCTTGTGCTTTCCCCCCTGCTTTGAGAATTTTATGTCCCAGGAAGATGTCTCATCTTTGGCCTCAATCTTTGAATGACAGAACATGTAGAGCAGAGACCCACAACTGCCAACATGAAAAGTAAAAAGTAAAAATAAATATTTATTATTATAAGCCATTGAGATTTATAGCTTATTTATTGCCATAACACAGCTAACTGATTCAAAATGGTTGTATGTAACTTCGGGAAATTACAAACAGATTGGGTTTATATCAGTAATGAAAACAAGAAAATGGGTAATTCTTTTTAATGTTTGGAGTAGAGAAGTGGGATTAATCTCATTTTAGACCTACTCCACTGTGAACATGGATTCAAGAGTTATAAGTCCAACCTTCAGTTGCAAATATGTAGAAATAATGGTTTATCATTTAGAAATGCATTATGTTGTGATCTGAACAATGAATAGTTGCTCTTTCAAACGCAAACATTTTCAAGTATAATTCCAATCAAATCTAAGAAACTGTCATAGCCTTTTGTTGAACCAAAATGGAATTTGATTGTATTGAATACTTTAAAAATAAGTAGAAACTTAACTGTAGTTTGTAAATCTTTTATTATGCTTCATTGTATTTGTCTTTTCTAAATTTAATTTGCATGTAGTGAATATCTAGTCTAATACACCAAAACTAACAAATCCATAACAAAACAGTTATTGAAGTTTAAAACAGTTGTGGAGCTATGCATATTCTGCAGTCATTGGAGTTCCCAATCTTACAGCAGCTATAGAGTAACTTATTTACATAGTTAAAAATAAACACAAACTACTAATATACAAAGAGTGGAAAATGAAAAGTAAAATATTCTACTTAATCCTACAATCTTACTTCTAAGAGGTAATAATCAGTAAACATTTCTATTTTTAGTTCAAGTTTTTGTTCCCCATGCCCATAATTCTAATTATCATTCTTGAACCTTTATTTCTTTCTTGATTTATCAACTTTAGATCTTATCAGTTTACTTGTTATATGGTAAGCCACTAATTTAGATCAAAACCAGTTTTTCTCAAGCTTTAATGTAAATACACATCCTCTGGTGATCTAACAAAAATGTGGATTATAATTAAGTACATGCTGCCTTTTAATCATACTTCTTGCTATTTGGTCAGGTTGGGATGGACTGTTGTCTAAATCTGACAGAAATGGGTTCTTCTGCAATTTCTTGTCAGCTGTCTGTTGAGTTAATGTCATTGTTTCTTGACTCTCCTATTTCTTTTCTGTTAGATTTTCTGTTTTAAATTTTTTTCTTGGTTTTTACATCAAATAATTTTTCTTTGTCCCTTTATAGCTTCAAATGTCTTTATCTTGTTTTCAAAATCAAAGCTACTAATATTTTAAGTGTAAAATTTAAGATTTAAAATTTACTGCTTTTGAACTTTTAAAAACATTGCTCTGGTTGCCAGTAATGATGATGGGAAATTAGATGCAAAATCATTTTTATACTTTTGAAGGTAAGTTTACTTTTTAGATACTTCTAAAACTTCAAATTTATTCTCAGAGGTCTGAATCATATGAAGAGGAATCTAGGTTTGGGTTGTTTCAGATTCATTATGCTATGCATTTAACGATTCTTTAGAGGGGAAGAGGCAGTTAGGGAGTTTGAAATGGATGTGTACACAGTGCTTTATTTAAAATGGATAAATGACAAGGCCCTATTGTATAGCACATGGAACTCTGCTCAATGATGTGTGGCAGCCTGGATGAAAGGGAAGTTTGGGGGAGACTGGAAACCTGTATACGTTTGGCTGAGTTCCTTCACTGTTCACCTGAAACTATCACAATATTGTTAATAGGCAGTACTCTAATAGAAAATAAAAAGTTTAAATTACAAAAAAAAACCAAAAAACAAAAACCAAAAACCCAAACTCTTAAATTCTGAAGACTTGAGTCTGGCTTTCAGCTATTGCTTCTTAGATGTCTCTTATTCCTGTTTGTTGTCCTCTACTGTACAGTTCAACATCTAAATAGTCTGCCAGTCCAATTCTGTGGATTTCTTTTTGCCTGTTTGTTTTCTCCTGTGAGTGTCTCACAATTTTTAATTGATTTTAGACATAATTGCTATAACTGACTTTGGACATAATGTCATAATATAGGGCTTCTCTGGTCACTCAGGTGGTAAAGAGTCCACCTGCAATGCAGGGGACCCAGGTTTGATCCCTGGGTCAGGAAGATCCCCTGGAGAAGGGAATGGCTACCCACTCCAGTACTATAGGAAAGACTGAGTGAAACCATCTTAACGCTTGACAATGGGCAGGTCTCTTCTGCTATACCCTTGGAATAAAATGTTGAGTCCATATTGCAGGACTTGAGTGAGTCTGGAATTTTTGTTGCTATGTTTACCCTCAGGGCACAACCAGCTTCAATTGCTCTAGTGTTTCCTCCTGTTTAATCTGGAGTTTGCTGGAAAGTATGTCTCAGTGTTCCCTTGCACTGTCAGCTTTCTTTCAAGTGTGCCACAGTGCTAGTCTCCCTCCATACTTTTCCTCTCCTCCAGTAGTAGACAGATGTTGCACATTCTAGGTGCTTTCTAGGCTGGTGGTGGGGGATGGGGAACAAGGAGTATTGTCTTTTGTCCTGATTCAGCCTGAGTCTTATATATGCCCTGGGTCCTTGGTTGAGGGATGTGCCCTCTGATCCTCCTCTCTGTCCCCCTGACATCTAATTTATGACTTTTTTATTCTGGAAATATTGGGCTCTTTTTTATTTTCTTCTTTTTTTGGTCTTTCTCCGTAAGTAGGAGACCCCACATGGTATGGAATTTGGAATATTCCTTGCCTCTCTCTCTCAGGAGTAGGATTTTCCTCTTTTTCTTTCCTGCAGGCACGCTGAGTCTTCTGTGCCTAGGGTGCAAGGCTTTCTTTTATCCTTCAGACACTTCAGGATTCTGTTTCGTAAAGAGAGGTCTAATTAGAACTTCAGGCTTCAGTCTGCAGCACCAACAAAGGCTCTCTTTGGTGCCCCAGTCTTTTTTAGGAGCCCAAGGTGGAGGTCAATGGAAAGGAGCCTGTGAATGGAAATAAAATCCCTTTGTGTATACAGCTTCCCAGGGTTCAACATGCTCCTGCTAGCCTAGTTCAGGTTTTCGTATTGTGATGGTTAATCTGATGGGTCAACTCAGCTAGATATGTAAACACAGTGCCTGGATATTTGGTCAGACATTATTCTAAATGTTTCTGTGAAGATACTTTTGGATGAGAGTGACAAGTAACTAGTTAAATCCTTTGTAAATCCAGGTTGCCCTCTGTAATATGGATTGGCCTTATCCAATCAGTTGAAGGCCCGAATAAAACAAAAGTTTTATCTTTTCGAGTAGGAAGGAATTCTGCCTGCAGATGACCTCTGTAATTGAACATCGGCAGCAGCTCTTTCCTGGGTTTCCAGCTTACTGGCCCATCCTATAGATTTCGGGATTGCTAGCCTCCATAACCAGAGAAGGCAATGGCAACCCACTCCAGTACTCTTGCCTGGAGGATCCCATGGACGGAGGAGCCTGGTGGGCTGCAGTCCTTGGGGTCGCTCAGAGTCGGACACGACTGAGTGACTTCACTTTCACTTTTCACTTTCATACATTGGAGAAGGAAATGGCAACCCACTCCAGTGTTCTTGCCTGGAGAATCCCAGGGACGGTGGAGCCTGGTGGGCTGCCATCTGTGGGGTCGCACAGAGTTGGACACGACTGAAGCGACTTAGCAGCAGCAGCAGCAGCAGCCTCCATAATTCCATGAGCCAAATCATTAGATTGTGTGTCTGTTTGTCTCTCTCCAAGTAGTTCTGTTTCTCTGGAGATTGCTGACTAATACAGCAGTGAAGAACAAATTTTCCTCGATTTTAAAAGTCTTAAACTTTGATGGTGCCTGATTTCTTCTTCCCATGTTCTGCTACAGATGAGCAGGAACTCCCGGTTCATCTCTTTGAGGAAAGACCCATCTTCCCTTGGATTTCAGGCTTCTTCATTACCTTGCAAACTCAATTCAAGAAAAGGTATCATTTTTTGAAGTTTATCCAGCATTTTTTAGTTTTTATTGTTGGCACAATGTTCTTTCCAGCTCTCTAAATCCTAGACTTAAAGAGAGCTTTCAGTAATGATCGTCTTAATCTCTCTTAGCATAAACTGCTGCTGCTAAGTCACTTAAGTCGTGTCCGACTCTGTGTGACCCCATAGACGGCAGCCCACCAGGCTCCCCCATCCCTGGGATTCTCCAGGCAAGAACACTGGAGTGGGTTGCCATTTCCTTCTCCAATGCATGAAAGAGAAAAGTGAAAGGGAAGTCGCTCAGTCTGTCCGACTGTTAGTGACCCCATGGACTGCAGCCCACCAGGCTACTCCGTCCATTGGATTTTCCAGGCAAGAGTACTGGGGTGGGGTGCCATTGCCTTCCCCGTAGCATAAACTAGAGGCATTTATTTTAATTCCTTTCTGCTCCTGTGTGTTGTTCTTATTCAGTCACTTAGTCACCTCTGGCTCTTTGCAACCCCATGGGCTGAAGCACGACAGGCTTTCTTTTCCATCACCAACTCCCGGAACCTACTCAAACTCATGTCCATTGAGTTGGTGATGCCAACCAACCATCTCATCCTCTGCTGTCCCCTTCTCCTCCTGCCTTCAATCTTTCCCAGCATGAGGGTCTTTTCCAATGAGTCAGTTCTTCTTATCAGGTGGCCAAAGTATCGGAGTTTCAGCAGTAGTCCTTCCAATGAATATTCAGGACTGATTTCCTTTAGGATGGACTGTCTTCATCAAGCTAAACAACTCCCATTGCTGTGTTAGTCTTTTCTTTTTAAGGCTTGGGTTTGTAACTTTCTGTGGTCTGATTTTTCCGCACTTACACTCTCAAGTATATTCTGTCTGCCAGAAAAATTTTCCTTCTTCAATGGCATATTTCCTATTTTTAGATTATAATATTTCTTTTTTATGGTATATCTTCACCATCATCCCAGTGTAATTTTTGGGGTCAATAAAGAAAAATACTAACAATAAATCCATTATCTTGAACCAGAAGTTTCCTTACAGACTTTAGCAAAGGATAAATAACACTACTTTTGGTAAGTGTGATCTCAGTCCTGCTTAAATAATAATATGACAGTCCATCCTACTATCTGTTTGCTATTCATTCAATAAACATTTGGGCTTTTTAATTTATAAGGCACTGTCTAAGGTATATGTATTTTTGTTGCTGTTTAGTCCCTAATTTGTGTCAGTCTCTTTGAGACCCTATGGACTGCAGCATGCCAGGCTTCCTTATCCTTCACCATCTCCTGGATTTTGCTCAAATTAATATCCATTGAGTTTGAGATGACATTCAGCCATCTCATCCTCTGTTGCCCCTTTCTTCTCCTGCCTGCAGTTTCCCCCAGCATCGGAGTCCTTTTCAATAAGCCAGCTCTTTGCATCCGGTGGCCAGAGTTTTATATGTATAGTGGAGAGCAGACAGATAGAAGTTAGCTTATGTTTTATTAGGAAAGTAATTAATTATTGATGATTTAATTACAATTATAATAGATTCTACAAGAAGAAACTAGTTTGGAATAACAGTATTTAATAAGAAACCTAATCTAATCTGGCCAATAGGAGAGATTTCTTCTATAAAGTCAAATATGAGTTCCAGTCTAAAGAAGAATACGTAAAGATTTTTAAGAAAGCAGAGGCTCAGGAAAAATAGTATTTTAAACTGTAAAAACAGCATCAAATGAGGTCCCCATTGTCCTTGGGATTTAGTGAAATCTACAGCCCTCTTCTTTGTAAAGCCTATGATTTCCTTTTTTTTAAAAAAAATGTGTATAACTGTATGCAATAGATTAACGCAGGGAGTCAAGAGATGAGTCCTAAAAGCTGCTCTGCTACTGATGAAGTTCTTTATTTTGGGTAAGTTAACTTCATTTCTTGGTGATTTGATGCCCTATTAAATGGTTTAAATTATTATAGTTGCTATGAGAATTTTGGAGAGAAGATATAATAAAGATATTAATAATAATCAGAAGACAGAAATGTTTTTCTTAAACACTACTACAGTTATTTAATTCCATAGAAATAATTCAAAAATAGTATAAAGCTAAGTATGCCAAATATTTTTTGAAATATCGTCCACAATAGCAAAAATATAGAAGTAACCTTAATTTAATAACATAAAGGTAAACTATGTTACATCAAATTAGTGAAAATTATTCAGCTACTGAAATGAATGGCTATATAGTAGCATGGGAAACCATATTCTAAACTAAGTCAATGCAGCAGATTATATTAATAAGTTTGTATGGGTTTGAATTTGCAAAAGTGAATAAAGTTCTGTTGATGCTGCAGCTTCTAGAATTGTATCTTTTTCTCAAAAGAGCCTTTGNGACCCCATGGACTGCAGCCCACCAGGCTACTCCGTCCATTGGATTTTCCAGGCAAGAGTACTGGGGTGGGGTGCCATTGCCTTCCCCGTAGCATAAACTAGAGGCATTTATTTTAATTCCTTTCTGCTCCTGTGTGTTGTTCTTATTCAGTCACTTAGTCACCTCTGGCTCTTTGCAACCCCATGGGCTGAAGCACGACAGGCTTTCTTTTCCATCACCAACTCCCGGAACCTACTCAAACTCATGTCCATTGAGTTGGTGATGCCAACCAACCATCTCATCCTCTGCTGTCCCCTTCTCCTCCTGCCTTCAATCTTTCCCAGCATGAGGGTCTTTTCCAATGAGTCAGTTCTTCTTATCAGGTGGCCAAAGTATCGGAGTTTCAGCAGTAGTCCTTCCAATGAATATTCAGGACTGATTTCCTTTAGGATGGACTGTCTTCATCAAGCTAAACAACTCCCATTGCTGTGTTAGTCTTTTCTTTTTAAGGCTTGGGTTTGTAACTTTCTGTGGTCTGATTTTTCCGCACTTACACTCTCAAGTATATTCTGTCTGCCAGAAAAATTTTCCTTCTTCAATGGCATATTTCCTATTTTTAGATTATAATATTTCTTTTTTATGGTATATCTTCACCATCATCCCAGTGTAATTTTTGGGGTCAATAAAGAAAAATACTAACAATAAATCCATTATCTTGAACCAGAAGTTTCCTTACAGACTTTAGCAAAGGATAAATAACACTACTTTTGGTAAGTGTGATCTCAGTCCTGCTTAAATAATAATATGACAGTCCATCCTACTATCTGTTTGCTATTCATTCAATAAACATTTGGGCTTTTTAATTTATAAGGCACTGTCTAAGGTATATGTATTTTTGTTGCTGTTTAGTCCCTAATTTGTGTCAGTCTCTTTGAGACCCTATGGACTGCAGCATGCCAGGCTTCCTTATCCTTCACCATCTCCTGGATTTTGCTCAAATTAATATCCATTGAGTTTGAGATGACATTCAGCCATCTCATCCTCTGTTGCCCCTTTCTTCTCCTGCCTGCAGTTTCCCCCAGCATCGGAGTCCTTTTCAATAAGCCAGCTCTTTGCATCCGGTGGCCAGAGTTTTATATGTATAGTGGAGAGCAGACAGATAGAAGTTAGCTTATGTTTTATTAGGAAAGTAATTAATTATTGATGATTTAATTACAATTATAATAGATTCTACAAGAAGAAACTAGTTTGGAATAACAGTATTTAATAAGAAACCTAATCTAATCTGGCCAATAGGAGAGATTTCTTCTATAAAGTCAAATATGAGTTCCAGTCTAAAGAAGAATACGTAAAGATTTTTAAGAAAGCAGAGGCTCAGGAAAAATAGTATTTTAAACTGTAAAAACAGCATCAAATGAGGTCCCCATTGTCCTTGGGATTTAGTGAAATCTACAGCCCTCTTCTTTGTAAAGCCTATGATTTCCTTTTTTTTAAAAAAAATGTGTATAACTGTATGCAATAGATTAACGCAGGGAGTCAAGAGATGAGTCCTAAAAGCTGCTCTGCTACTGATGAAGTTCTTTATTTTGGGTAAGTTAACTTCATTTCTTGGTGATTTGATGCCCTATTAAATGGTTTAAATTATTATAGTTGCTATGAGAATTTTGGAGAGAAGATATAATAAAGATATTAATAATAATCAGAAGACAGAAATGTTTTTCTTAAACACTACTACAGTTATTTAATTCCATAGAAATAATTCAAAAATAGTATAAAGCTAAGTATGCCAAATATTTTTTGAAATATCGTCCACAATAGCAAAAATATAGAAGTAACCTTAATTTAATAACATAAAGGTAAACTATGTTACATCAAATTAGTGAAAATTATTCAGCTACTGAAATGAATGGCTATATAGTAGCATGGGAAACCATATTCTAAACTAAGTCAATGCAGCAGATTATATTAATAAGTTTGTATGGGTTTGAATTTGCAAAAGTGAATAAAGTTCTGTTGATGCTGCAGCTTCTAGAATTGTATCTTTTTCTCAAAAGAGCCTTTGATATGAATATAATCATCTAGAAGGAAAAATGACAGGATAGCTATGAAAAGTATGCCCCTTCTGACTTGGCTTCTGAGGCCTAATAAAACAAAATATGTCAAGATCTCTGAGCTAGAAATGGCAATTTTTTGCTGCTCATGGATAACATAATTCTCATGCTCCAAATACAGAAGATGATATAAAATGAGAGATGGTTACCAAATCTCTTTCTGCATGTGTCAGATTCAATCATCTGAAAAACATTCCTTTGGGCCTTGAGCCTATTTGTTTTTATAGATTTCTACTAAAATATAAATGGTCCTGGAAAGAGTAACTCCTTAAGGCATTATTAACTAGCTTCTTTGCTGACCCCAGTTGGTTAAGCCCATAATTCTGTGACAAAAAGTTATAAGGAACTCTAGGGTGAAAATGAAAAGAAGCCAAGTTGATAAACAGCAGAGAGTAGGAACTGCACTGAATCTAGTAGAATGCCCAACAAATGTTATCCCAGTGAACAGTCTTGCCTAAGGATTAGTTTCGTATTTGTGTTTGCTTTTGCAAGAACATTAGTACCCATCTGCCAATCTAGTATACATCAATTATCTACTTTCTTTTCAACCATGCAACCTGAAGGATATAGGGAGGTATTATATTTTAAAAGAAGTCTAAGTGGGAAATTAAAATCTGGAAAAAACCTTCTAGTAGGAAATCTAAATTCTATTTTAAAAAACTGTAATTATGCTTACAAGGTAGATTAGCAAAGATATCACAATTGTGCCTTATCTTTGGTTTGATGTTTTCAGCCAGCCAAAAAAATAAACAAATAAATGGAGACATCATTCATCATATATTCCTGATCATAAAACCAGCAGAAAGGAAGCATACTCGTTTGACTAGAATCACAGCATCTGATTCAACTGAATGATGAAATATTCCTTGCTCATAGGAAGGAAAACCCATTTTAATTCTTTTCTCAGGCTACTTTTCTTTTCATGTAAGTGCATGATAGTGCACTGTCCCCAAGTTCTGTACGTTGGGAGAATTAGCTCTGGCCACTGACTTGCAAGCCACCTCTTGAATGAGGATATTACAACTGCTGTCCAGTTTTAGCTGCCACCCACATACTAAGCTGTTCCATCTCTGAACCAAGCTTGGGCTTTTCTTCCTTGTTCAGCCGGTTGTAAGAGAGGCCTCATATGGCCTCAGGCATGAGCTGAGGGAGAGTTAGTGGTGCAGCACTGATGACATGAGGTGTGGGCTACAGGCTCACACAGTGTGCTTGTAACCTCAGGTTCTGCTTGTGCTGCTGCTGCTGGTGCTAAGTCACTTCAGTCGTGTCCAACTCTGTGCGACCCCATAAAGGCAGCCCACCAGGCTCCCCATCCCTGGGATTCTCTAGGCAAGAACACTGGAGTGGGCTGTCTCTTATACACATCTAGATGTGTATAAGANTGTGCTTGTAACCTCAGGTTCTGCTTGTGCTGCTGCTGCTGGTGCTAAGTCACTTCAGTCGTGTCCAACTCTGTGCGACCCCATAAAGGCAGCCCACCAGGCTCCCCATCCCTGGGATTCTCTAGGCAAGAACACTGGAGTGGGTTGCCATTTCCTTCTCCAATGCATAAAAGTGAAAAGTGAAAGTGAAGTCACTCAGTTGTGTCTGACCTTTAGCGACCCCATGGACTGCAACCCTCCAGGCTCCTCCGTCCATGGGATTTTCCAGGCAAGAGTACTGGAGTGGGGTGCCATTGCTTGTGCTAGTCCCATCTTAAGACAGATGGCCCACTTTTTCATATGACTTGATGGGTCTGAAAATACCAAACTCGTGTTGGGCTGATTTGGCAACATTTAGTACCTTATGGGTAAACTATCTTGGGAGCAACCCAGGAGGTAGTCTTCAAAAGGTGCATAATTTCAGCTACAGGTAGCATGACTTTGCTGAAGACTTCTAGCACTCTCCATTGTGATTTCCTAGGAGTTTCCTTAAGTTCCACGTGAATGTTTTCCCACCACCAAAATCTTTAATACCATAGGTTTTCCAGTTGATTTGCTCAAGTACCTGAGCTGCTTACATTGCAGCTTGAGAGCTCAGCAGGGCCTTTCTTGCTAAGGGTCCCAAGGCAAGCTGCTTGGCTTTCATTGTTTACAAACTGCTAAGAAAATCGTATCTTGGCAGAACAGATCTTTCTTGGTTGAAGGTTTAACCTTCTTTGGAGATTGGTTACTCCAGCTATTACGTCTCGGGCCTGGGCCTCAACTTTCTCTGCCCTCTACAAGAGATTAGCTCTGTGAGCTTCCCAGGAGGCCCTCTGGTATTTCACACTTAACTGTTAAATCAGTGATTAATTACTCAGCTTTTCTTTATTTTTTCTCAGAATATCAGTTGTTAGTAATAACCACCCAATTGCATAGTCTTATTTTTAGTTGCTGTTACTCCCATATTTCTTAGATATTTGATATAGGGATTCCTTGGTGGCTCAGAAAGTAGAGAGCCAGATTCAATCCCTGGCGAATGGTTACCCACTCCAACTATTCTTTCCTAAAGAATGTCATGGACAGAGGAACCTGGTGGGCTATAGTCCATGGGGTTGCAAAGACTCAGATATGACTTAGTGAGTAACACTTTCACTTTCTTTCACCAATTAATGTATTTTCCTCCACTGAAATAACATTTGAATTTATGGCTCAGAGTTTTAACAATTGAACTGCCGCTTGTGTCAGAGACTACAGTGCACCATCTGTAACCAACAGTGGAGATCCCTATCACCAGTGGGTAGCAATTGATTTAGTTACAAAACTCTATCTTAGCTATCTTTTTCTTGGACCACATCAAGAACAGTTGTAGGTGTGTTCCCTGGGATGCACCCTCTGAGATTCAGTTGTTCTTTTTAAATTTATTTATGATTTATTTGGCTGTGTGGGGTCTTAGCTGTGGCATGGAGGCTCAGTAGTTCCTTTGCACAGGTGGGATACTAGTTCCCCGACCAGGGTTTGAATTCATGTCCCCTGCATTGCAAGCCAGATTCTTAACCACCAGACCCCTAGTGAAGTCCCCTGGGATGCAGTTTGAACATACTCTCGCTCATTCTGTCCAAGATTGGCTTAGCTTTCCTCTATCATTCTTGAATTCCCGTCTTTCTGATTGGAAGTTCACAAGTTTTGCTGTGAATTCATTTACCACAGAGAACTCAGAAACCTGTGCTAAAGATCTCAGGAAAACCTTTCAAGTACTATAATAAAAACTAGTTAATCAATTATAATAATATATTTTGTCCATCCAATGTTGACACATATATACTTCCACGTATACAAAATGCTGGAAACGTTTACCGGACTGTGGCTGCCAAATTCATGGTGATTAGAAGAATAAATACAGGCTTCAGGATTTCAGAAAGCTGTTAACATTCATAGAAACTCTATTATTATACTTAGGGGAACTTATTATAGACTCTGGCCAGATACAGGCAGTGTGGTCAAGTGTTAGGTTCTGTTTATACTTTCAGTTCAGTTCAGTTCAGTCACTCAGTCGTGTCCGATTCTTTGCGACTCCATGAATCACAGCATGGCATGTCTCCCTGTTCATCACTATCTCCCAGAGTTCACTCAAACTCACGTCCAACGAGTGAGATGCCATCCAGCCATCTCATCCTCTGTTGTCCTCTTCTCCTCCTGCCCCCAATCCCTCCCAGCATCAG
>SJYX01006120.1:68020-88691 GCA_006410675.1 Oreotragus oreotragus | reverse complement strand
CTACGGCTGGGAAGCTGGGGGCCTGGAGTCTACCTAGACTTATTCACAACTGCCCTGGGATCCTGGGGAGATCACTTTACCTTCCTTCACCTTGAGTTTTCTGACCTATAAATCAGAGCATTACAGCAGCTTTTTTTCAAAGGTTACATATGCCCCTAACAATCTATAAAGAAAACTCAAATTAGACATAGGAATCATTCTATGACCCAGCAATTTTGCTATACATTAGTGTATGGAATGAAGTAAAACTGTTAGTCATTCAGTCATGTCTGACTCTCTGCAACCCCATGGGGTAGCCTGCCAGGCTCATCTGTCCAGGCAAGAATACCAGACCGGGTTGCCATTTCTTTCTCCAGGGGATCTTCCCAACTGAGGAATCAAACCCAGGTTCCCTGCATTGCAGGCAGATTCTTTACTATCTGAGCCACCAGGGAAAGCCCTTTGCTGCTTGGGGCAACTGTTATTCCAAAAACTTGTATTGTATCCGAGCTCTGCCACTTAGCAGCTGGGGCTTGTACACCTAATGCTTCTGAACTTAATAAGGAAATGGCAACCCACTCCATTGTTCTTGCCTGGAGAATCCCAGGGACGGGGGAGCCTGGTGGGCTGCCGTCTCTGGGGTCGCAGAGTCGGACACGACTGAAGCGACTTAGCAGCAACAGCAGCAGTCCTTACTGAACAGCTACTGTGTGTCAGGCACCCTGCTCAGTGTTTTACATAAATCCTCCCACCAACCCTAACCTACCCAAAGTCAGCCGTGTGCTTAGTAAATGACAGAAGTCTGCCTGTAACAGTAAGGACCCAGGTGGTGATAGGGACTCCAGACGAGAAACAGGTGAGCCAGTAACACTCGGCCTCTTGTCCTTTGTCCCCCAAACTACAATGAATCAGCACTAAGTGTCCAAGATCCTACTCTGACTTCCACCATAAATGCCATGGTAGCATTTTCCAAAGTGTGTTCTTTAAAACATCAGTGCTATGGGAGTCCACAGTCAAGTCGAGGAGGCTTTTCTGTGTCAGTGTTTTGTAGAGCCTTCAAAAGGCGAATGTGGGTGCTGAACCTTCAAGGATCACAGGAAGCATTTCTCAAACCCACTTGGCCAGAGCACCCCCTTTACCTGCAGCACCTCCTCAGACTAGCATTTTGTGGGGTGCACAATGGGAAGCAGTGTGTCAGGATCCTTTAAAGAGCCTCTCATTAGGAAGTGCCAAAAATGTGAGACCTTGGGAAATGATTCTTAAAGAACCAAAGTGGGGATGTCTTTTTTTTCCCTTCTCATTATAAAAATGAAAAATCATAAAACTAGATTAAACAAAAGTTTTGAAAATAGGAATGGCATCCTATTTTCACAACTTGAGAAGGTTCCCTTCTTTTCTTTTCCATATCCACACATCTCTACATGCATTTCCACATGCTTGTGTATCTGCACTTAAAATGTGCTGATACTAATGCTAAACACATTGCATGTCATCTCACTTAATCCTCACAATAACTCTGAGTCAGCAAATAGGACCCTCAAGTTAGAGATTAGGAAACTGAGGTTCAGTGACTTTTGAGGTTTAAGTGACTTTCCAGAGTTGCACAGCAAGGAAATGACTGAGCTATGGTTTAAACACAGTTAGCTGATGTGCTTAAAGCCCTGAAATGATGAAATGGTTACTTTTTAACCTCTACAAAAGTATTTGTCCTGAATTTACTACCAGGGAGTTTATGTTATCTTGGATGATCATACAGCTCAGTTCTATGTTGAATGATAAAAGAACATTCTGGAACTGTTCCCGCTTTTTATGTGTCCTTGCCTCCCTCTCTGACTTTTTCAGTGAGAGTCACAGGGCTTCACGGCAAGTAATCCCAAATGTGGGACCACACTGATTTCTGTTTTATGGCTCGATAATCTCTTCTGTTGTAAATACATTTGGAAGTGATTGTGGCTTTTTGTCAAAGCCTCAGCATGTTTTAAAAAGTGGTTTATTCGGATAGCACTTTAGCCTCATGATTTCAAATATTAAATCACTTGGTTGAGGTGGTCTTATATTTTCCCATAAGTGTGTTTATATCACCACACAGACTGAGAATTTTCGTTTGATTTCATGCAGGAGGAGAACAGAATTCTTCGAACTTGTCAGTAAAGGAGAATATGATTGGAACATCAAAAACCATCGTGATATATTTCGGTAAGAAAAAGCTCTTGCTTGTGTGTTTATTCAGTATGTGAAGATTTACCGATGCCTTTTTGACAATGCTAAGAGCGCCAACTGATGTTTCCAGTACCAAACCTTAGCTTACATTCAAAACATTCAGAAACTAGTTGAATAATTACAGAAAAGATAGAGAATATGTCTTTTCATCTTCTGATTTATTTTATATCGCCTCCTCTCCATACTTTTGCCTTCAAAATTCGAAGATGTTTGAACGGGTCGTGTTTCAGCAGGCATGCAAATTGCATTGCAGATGAGATTTTTGGACCTTGGAAAACAGTTTCACAGAACAAAGGAAAGTGGAGAGTTAAGTTTGGGTTGTTTTGTTTTTAGAGATAGTAGGCATTTTAGATGGAAAACCAATCAAAAGATTTTTGTGTTTGGAATGAGGAATCTGTTCTAGACTTTTCATGGGACTTCTTCTCAGTAGTTTAGGAAAGACAGCAGCCAAATCTCATTTTTCCTCGGCACGTTTTAGCCACCTTTCCCCACTGCAGCCACTCCAGCTGGGTAGGCACCGTTCCTCTTTCCCTCTGCCCCGTCCTTCCACCGTCCTCACCTCACCCATCCGCAGACTTAGTGCCTTAGTCCTGTTCCACAGCTGTTTAGTATTCCTGGGAAAGCCTGTGAGGCCAGGGTTCTGGGCTCAGTGCATCTGCCCCACAGCTGGGCGACCACTGAAAACACCCCGGGGACCCTGGCCCAGCCCCCAGCCTCTGCCCCCATCTCAGAATGCAGAGCCTGCCTGCCCCTTGCCTCCACAGCTGACCCCCTGCTCACTGTCTCACCAAAGGGCCCTCTAACCCCCTCCTCTGCATTCATACTTCGCTCTGTTATCGTTACAGATGACATTCTCATTGTCCTTCCCGAGGTGGTACTGGGGGGCTCCTCTTGTCAACACCTCCATCTCAGCTTCCTCTTCTAGGTTCCTATTCCGGGCCCTCCTCCCCCACTTCCCACCCCTGACCTCTGACCTGGCTGTGTCGATTTTACTCCTTTTGGCATTTTCAAAATCTGGCTTTTAGTTTTTTCCCCAACATGACCTTTCTAGGGTAAAAAACATGCTTCCATCTCCTCAGTTTAAAAAAAAAAGTCATCCCTAAAGTCTGCCTTCTTCTTAAGGTCCAATCATAGTTTTCTCCTCTCCTTCAATCCTACAGCTCAGCATACTCCTCTAACTTCATACAAGGCAGTTTCTTTCTTTTTAGATCACTCAGTTCCACAAGTAATGATTGGAATACATTTTTCCGTAACAAACCAGAACATTATAGATAAAGCCCCAGTTCCCATACTGTGCACAGCGTTGCTCTGTTTTTAATTCCTTGTTTATTTTCAGACTACTGTCAGAGCATTTCCACACATGTGTACCCAAGGGAAAGATGCTATTTAGTGTCCATCTGTTTCTTTAACATAAATTATATATTTACATATCAATCTGAACTAGCTTCTTCACTCAACTGCATGCCTTGGAATTCTTTCCATGTCCATACCAGCATCATCTTTGATTGCTGCATAGCATTCCAAAGTGTATCTAGTATTTAGAGTAAATTCTTCGACTGAGGAATTAGTTGCTAAAATGTGATTTCTGCACTCTTTGAACGTCACCGGTCACCTCCCAGGGATCATATCCTACGACCTTTGTTCTCTCCAGCTTCCCAGATCTCTTCCCAGTCTGAATTGTGGTGGCCTTTCCTTTCTTAAAACTCTCTCCTGCCTTGGCTTCTGCAAAGCCCATGCTCTTCTGAATTTTCTGCCGTCTTCTGACTCTCCTTTCTCCTGTTTGTCTTTCTCTAACTCTTCCTTCTCCCTGTGAATGTGTGTGTGTGTGTGTGTGTCAGTCACTCAGTATGTCTGACTCTGTGACCCTGTGGACTGTAGCCCTGCAAGCTTCTCTGTTCGTGGGATTTCCCAGGCAAGAGTCCTGGAGTGGGTTTCCATTTCCTTCTGCAGGGGATCTTCCTGATCTGCATTGCAGGCAGATTCTTTACGGCTTGAACCACAGGGAAGCCCTCCTCCTCCTTACTACCCCCTAAATGTAATCTCCCCTCAAGGAACTCTTCTGTTCCTCAGCATCCTCACAAACTGTCCTACCAGAACCACTGGGGTCTGGCCTCTCTCCGGAGCACAGCTCCTAAAATGCCATTGCTTATTGTGCGTTTCCACATGAGTATTTTCCCACAGAGGTTTCCAAACTTTTCTGCAGGGAACCCTATAGGTAAGAAAAATCTTATTTGGAGGCAAAGTACATAAAGCAGAGATGAAGTCTGCAGGAACTCTCCCTTCCCTGCAGCTCTGCACCCCCAACCCCATTTCACAGCTGGACTCTGACCATGTGCATGTCAAGGAGGGGGCCGTCTGGGAAACACCATCCCAGAGAATTTTAAAATAGTAATAAAACCAACTAAAAGTTAGCCTGCTTTTTATCATCACCATGTGCCTGGAATCTAAACAATGTCAATGACGAGACACTCATCCCAGAGAAAATTCTTTTGTTGGTATAAATTCTAAACAATTGCTGAGGTTACTGCTGAGTATCAAAATAATTGCTCTGAAAGCTTCAAATTAACACAGTATTACTCATCCTTTCATTGTGTATGGATTGTACACATGTAAGTTAATTCCCAAAACACCCAGTTTTCCTGTCAGCCCTAACACAGGTGGACTCGAGATGCACTTTCAAGAGCAAGTTCCTGACGGTTCAGAACCTGTTGGCCTCACTCCACATTCAATTCTGCACCCTTTGGGGATGTCACCTTTCTGCTTTTAAGCAGTATATTCAGAATAAACAATGGTAGCACAGTGATGGTAAAGCTAAACAGAACTTGAGTTACGCCCGTACCGTCATTTTATGTTGGCCATTTGGGATCTGTATTTGTGTGTAAAATTTAAAGCAGTGAGACAGATTGTCGACTGCAAGGTGTCATCTTTTTGTTTGGTAAACATAAAATGCAGTTCATACATGTAATCTTTTACTGAATTGAAAATATCTTTTAAATTAAAATGTATTCATTTTTTTAAAAATTACTGAAATATAGTAATTTTTAAATTTACTGATTTACAATGTTGTATTGGTTTCAGGTATAACAGCAAATTGAATCCGTGTTTTTTATATATATATCCATACATATACATATATGCACTCTTTTTTAGGTTCTTTTCCCATACACATCATTACAGAGTATTGAGTAGATTACCTATGCTATATAGTAGGTCCATATTAGTTATCTATTTTATATATAGTACTGTGTATATGTCAATCCCAGTCTCCCAATTTATCCCCCCACAAATATTTCTCTTTTTAGTTGCAAATGCTTTTAAAACTAGAGAACAAATCAAGAAAGTTGTGATTATCTCAAGATAATTATTGAAGTAATTTTGGCAACTTGAAGAGAGTCATGGCAGCGGAGAGCCACTGGGAGTCTCAGACACTCTAGGGTCACATGACCTCTTCTGACCCCATGGCGGACATTCCTGACCTTCATTCCTGCAGTTGCACTAAGCAGATTGCACCATCTAACTGTAAATCAGACTAGAGTTATGCAGACGTCAAGACACAAACAGTTGCTGCAAGCTCCCTCCCTCCTCTCTTATTCCAGAGATAGCCTTTTAAGTACAGAGACTGACTCTAAAAAATAAGCTAAAACTGCCCATTCACCTCCTTCCATTCTTCCCTTGTAAGTGCTCATGCTTATCCTTGCCTTTCCATCCCCGCATTTCTTGGTTTTATGCCCTTTCCTACCAGTCTCCCTGCTTCCACTCTCTCCTTCTTTAAACTATTCCCACATCTATTAATACCTCTTAATTAATAAGAGGTATTAAAGTCCTCTCCTTGAAGCTTTGGCCAGGTGCCCCCTTAATTGAGCCCCCAACCTTAATTGACTCCCTACACCAACTGGATAAAGGTTTTAGACATCTACCATCCTCCTCCCCAGCCTTTATTCTGTCTCCTTTCTCCATACGGACTTTCCGGCTCCACTGTATTCACTGAAAGTAGAGATGTTCTGTCAGACTGTTTGGGTCCCAGCCCTAGTTTTGATACCGCCTAGTGATGTGACCTCAGGCAAGGTACCTAACCACCTCCCCCCACCCCTCCCATCCAGGAAGGCAAAACATTCTCTGCTTTGTAAAATGGAGATAATAATGGTGTCTCTACCTCATATAGGGACGATGTAAATCACTCTCTAGTGCCTGTTCAATGCGTGTGTGCTAAGTCGCTCAGTTGTGTCCAACTCTTTGCAACCTTATGGACTGAAGCCCACCAGGCTCCTCTGTCCATGGGATGCTCCAGGCAAGAATACTGGAGTGGTTGCCATGCCCTCCTCCAGGGGGTCTTCCTGACCCAGGGATTGAACCTCCTGCACTACAGATGGAGTCTTTACCACTGAACCACTGGGGAAGCCCCATTCAATAAATGGTAGCTGTTAGAATTCTCATCATCAGCGCACCTTGCAGATACTCAATAAATCTGTTGATTGACTGATTAATGTCGACATGAATTTGAGACGTACTCTTCAAATTATTGAGTAGATGAGACTTAAGTAATGATCAACTATGGTACAAGTAGGCAAGCTCACAGAGATTTTATTTCCTGTCTGGGAGAGAGACTACAAAGTCCAACGCATCACCTACAGTTTTGTCCCTCTCTGGTCCCAGCAGAGGGTCCTAAAACAGTCCTAAAATGAAAAGCACTGGAGTGGAATAAGAGGGGTGTGGCAGCTTTGTGATAAGCACGGAATCCTGAATCCTTTCCTTCCTTTGGGAAAGTTACTTAATCCCCCCACACTTCCATTGACCTCTCTAGAAACTAGAAATACTAGCACCCTGTGATGAGGAGTCATTTAGTTAGAGGTCAGTTAGAAGGTAGCTGGTACAGTGCTTAGTAGAGAGGCAAGCACATGGCGAGGACTGCGGAAGCACGTCACAGAATAAAAACGAGGAATAGGCTGCTGTGTCTCTCTGCACAGGTCTTAGCTTGGGAGTGTTTGGAGTTAGATGCTGCCTGACTCCAAGAGCGCGGCTCCTAACTGGTGCTGCCTGAGTGCACTTTGAAAGACCTATTGTTATCTGCCGGTCTGCCTTGGCCCCTGGAGTAGTTTCCTGGGGAGGTGACAAAAACCTCTCACCACCGTCCAGGCATGCTCTGCCATCTGGGAAGCAGACGTGTTTCTAAGGCGTTCAAACCCAGCAGGGTATGAAATGTTAACACCTGACGTCAGGACAGCCCTCTGACCTTTAACAACACACCCCTTTCTTCCAAAAGGAGTGAGCCAAGATGTGGCTCCCCAGCTCAGATCCTTCACTGCTCCTCATCACATGCAGCTAGCTTTACTACAAAGAGAGATGTGGGACCAAGAGTGTGCCTGGTTTTTTCCCTTCCCACCACACCCAGTTAGGAGCATCAGAGCTGCAACTTGTGTTGTCATAGCCTCCCTCTAGAATTCTCCAGGTGATGGTGTCTGTTCGCTTCTTTCTCCTTTTAACCCTTGTCTTGGTTTCTTGCAGACCCTTGTCTGCCGATTCTTTATCTTCCTTACAGGTAGTCTGTTTAGGGCTGAATTGTACAGTTTTTCATGGTTTGCATAACTTATGTTAATATACTCAAATACATTTTAAGTTTTGAAATTGGCGTTCCCCATGTTTTTTGTATCCAGGGTTCAGTGTGGATTCTAGATAAACCAATAGAAATCTGCCCCTCAAAGATTTGATCCGGATCTTGCCTGTATTTTCTTATGTGCTCAAATTAATAAAAGCTGTGGCTGAATATGTTTCTTCTTTGTAACGCTTGTAAAACAGGGTTGTAGCCAGGTAGTAAACTGGAGTGAAACCGTGTGTCTCTCCCTCGTAAATATCAGCTCTGTGGAGCCGATAAAAATGCCGGAGCCCCTAACAGGGCAGGCTGTTTGCCTTTTGCTGTGGGTTTTCTTCCGTCCCCATCCATCAGTGATACTTTGGTAAATAGGTTCACCAGCTATGGTAGTATTATATACTGATTCCCTTGCTGAGTGTTAAAAATAAAAAGCATCGTCCATTACAAATTATTTTCAGCAGAACTTGCTTGGTTCAGGTACGGAGAAAGCAGGACTTGGCTTTCCTTGATCTACCGCAGGCAAAACAAAAGGGCCACCGGTAGGGAGTGCGAGCTTTGTCCTCCGAAGCAGTGTGGTTGCTTGATGGAGATTTCAACGTGGGACCATAAACAGTGCTTCCCTTGTGGAGAAGAAGATGTGAGCTGGCCTTGGTCCCATTTTATTTATTTATGTATCTAGGACGGGTTTGTTTAGGAATGCAACAAAAGATTATTCAGGCTGTTTTGTTTGGTTCTGTTTTTCAGATCAATGTTAATGACAGCCTGTGACCTTGGAGCCGTGACCAAACCGTGGGAGATCTCGAGACAGGCGAGTGGTGATTAATGGCAGGGCTCAGCCGAGGGGGGCTGGGGGGACAGTATTCCCAGAGCCCTGTCTGCCAGGCACTGAAACCCGAGTCAATTTGCATCAGTATTAACGCGGTGTAAAAAATAGCAGGAGGCTGAGGGGCGACATAGTTTATTGCCCAGCCTTTCTTTATCATGCTTCCACTGAGAACTAATATTTCTGACTCTGTAAGATTTTTTTCTTTTAACACGCTAAATCCAAATAACACGTTGGCCATTTCTTAAGGCAGGGGTTTCAAACGTAGTGTTTCTGAATAGGTAACCATGTTTTAGTACAAGGTCCAATTTTTCACATCTGGTGGGGAAAAAAAAAACAAGGCGGTAAAAAGGAAATTTGATTTTTTTTTAAAGCCTATTTAGAAATCAGAGGGCTCTTTGGCCAAAATATGAGGTATCTAATTTAATTTGTACCAAAAATTTAATGCATTTACTGGTTTCACTGGTCAAAAGTGTTAGTTCTAGAGCAAGAATAGTTTTTAATCTCATAACTACCCAGTTTAAGATTTGATTAATTTAGTAGCTCTTTCCGGTTTATGAGGCAGCTCCTGGGTGGGCTGTGGGGTCTAAAACAGTAACTTGTTATCTTAAGACTTGACATTTGAGGGAAAATAAGATACATTCACATAACAATAAAAACTAATATTTTTTGACTGAATAACTGTTAAATGTCTGCTTTGTAAGTGTTATATCATTAAATCCTCTGAGGTGGGTGTTGTTACTGCAGGGGCTGAATAATGGCAACCCAAGGCCATCAGGTCCTAATCCCTGGAACCTGTAAGTGTTACCTTAGAAGGAAAAAGGGTCTTTGCAGAAGTGATTACGTTAAGGACCATCATTAATATCATCCGGATTATTCAAGAAGGCCCTCAATTCAGTCACAAGTGTCCTCAGAAGAGAGAGGCACGGGGATGGCACCTTCACAAGAGGAGAAGGCAAGGCAAAGACAAGGCGGAGACTGGAGTGGTGTGGCCCTGGGAAGGAGGATGCTGGCAACCACCAGACACTAGAAGAGGCGAGGGACAGGTCCTCTCCTCGAGACGCTTGGGGGCCATGGCCCTGCCAACACCTTAATTTCTGCCCAGTGAGCTGACATTGAACTCCTGCCCTCCAGAACTACGAGAGACGTCATTTCTGTCGCTTTAAACCACCACGTCTGCGGTAGTTCCTGGCAGCCCTAGGAAACTAATACAGTGGTTATTCCTATTTCACCAATGGGGAAAATGAGGCTTAGAAAGGATACATAGTCTGAGGTCATACAAGTGTAAGTTGCATAGCTGGGAATTCAAGTTCTAGCAGATTAAGTTCCAAAGTCTTTCCTTCTTAACAGTGTTTTATGCTTTCTTACATAGGAGGCACCCGTTAACCTTTTTAAATAAGGCAAGTGTGTTGGCAGAATGGGCTGTGTTACCACTAAGCTCAAGATCTCAGTAGCTAAAACCAACAAACCACCTGGAGGCGCGTGCCTCCGGGGTTGGCTGGCGCCTCTGTCCTCACGCTGGACTGGGGCTGAAGGAGCAGACACTGTCTGGATCATTGCAGCAGAGGCCCGGGTGGGTTTTCCACTGGAAGTTAAATCTCATGCCCCCAGCAATTCACTGGCCAGAACTTGTCACAAGACCCCGTCCAGACAGGAAATGCCAGCCTTCCCTGTGCCTAGAAAGTAGAAAGCCCGGAATAGTTGGTGAAAACATGACTCCCACAGTTTGCCCATCTAATCACCAAAAATATGATTCACTCTCCGTCCTGCAAGCAAAATACACTCATCCTCCCCTCCAAGGGAGATGACCCAAACAGCCCATGGGTCAAGGGATTAAGCTTAAAGTCCAGGATCTCTGGGTGATACAAGCGCATCCCTACAGCACGTCTGGATGTAAAGCAGAGGCCCAGACACACCCAAAATGCAGCACACAGCACACATCCATGCCACAAAACACTCAGATGACACTCCTAGCTCCATGGGGAGCCCTCTGCGAGGGTCCTGATTCTCAGGGAGATGCTCCCCAATTTGATATTTTCTATGGTTTTTAGATCCATCCTGGGAAACCATTCCTTTTCCACCATCCTCCTTGGTGAGACTCAAAGGTCAAACTCTCTCAGCCTATTTCCCCTCTAAAGAAGGTTGAGTGCCCAAGGTTTAAGTTTTAGATAGTCACAGGTTTGTGAGGGGGTTTTAGCACCAAAAGCCTCTTAAACATTGAGCCACCTTCTTAGGTCTTTGATCCCAGTCATTTCCATTTGCTAATAATCATTTCCACAGTTAGATACCATACAAACTTCTTAGATCCTCTGTATTTCTTTGCTTCCTTACATTCAGGAACAAGGAAATATAACACACGTACATCTTTATTTCTCTCTTGACAAGTAATCTCTAGTATTTGGTGCCCAGTATTTGGCACCAGTGAGAAAACCGTGTAGTCAAAAATTATTTCTCTGGGCCATTTTGTCTAATTGAAAGGATGTTGTGTGTGTTCCCTAATTCATTCAGAGGGTTTTTTTTTTTTCATTTTATTTTATTTTTTTAATTGGAGGCTAATTACTTTTCATTCAGAGTTTTTAACTGTATGTCACTGGCCACATCTTCTATTTCATTCTTGTTGTGAGGCTAAGTAAGTCTTGAGATCTTTGTCATTCAAAACGTATCTCAATTTTTACTTTCACAGTTTGGGATTAAGAAGCAGCTTCATATTATATCCCTATAAAAGACCCAGAATTTATGACTTTCTCTGTTCCTTTCATTTCTGATTATACACCTGCCAACCCTTTTCTGAGTTCACTTCTTATAATACCGAGCAAAATAGTCAATAGCAGCCATCATGTGCTATTAACTTTCTTTTTCAATCTCTTCCCCTAAGGCTGTAAGTTCATTAAATACAGTATTTGCTTTATTCCCATGAGAACTATACAAACTATTTTGCCACCATGTAAGAGGGATCATCATCCCTATAGCTTCTAACAACCACTTCCTCTCTTTTTTACACCCGACTCTCAAGCCACATATTTTAGGGTTTTTTCCTGTCTTTCTTTTCCTTCCTTCCTTTCTGTGAATAGCAGTGCCTCACTTCCATACCAGTTTTTGTGTTAGTAAAGGCTAAGCTAGGCTTGGCTGCACTAACAAATATATTCTCAAATCTGGTTGCTGACCACAAATGAAAGTTTTTATCTTGCTCACATGACAGCTTGGGGCAGGTGGTGCTGTTTTGCTACAGACTCTGCTCCAATAAATAGACTCTCTTCCAGCTGAGTCTTGGTTTTCACTTTAGTGTGACATGATTGAAGTGGCTCAGACTGTTAAGAATCTGCCAACAATGCCAATAAAGGTCCATCTCGTCAAAGCTATGGTTTCTCCAGTAGTCATGTTTGGTTGTGAGAGTTGAACTATAAAGAAGGCTGAGCGCTAAAGAATTGATGCTTTTGAACTGTAGTGTTGGAGAAGACTCTTGAGAGTCCCTTGGACTGCAAGGAGATCCAATCAGTCCATCCTAAAGGAAATCATTCCAGAATATTCATTGGAAGGACTGATGCTGAAGCTGAAACTCTAATACTTTGGCCACCTGATCCGAAGAGCTGATTGATTGGAAAAGACCCTGAAGCTGGGAAAGATTGAGGGCAGGAGGAGAAGGGGACAACAGAGGCTGAGATGATTGGATGTCATCACCGACTCGATGAGTAAGCTCTGGGAGTTGGTGATGGACAGGGAAGCCTGGAGTGCTGCAGTCCATGGGGTTGCAAAGAGTCGGATATGACTGAGCTAGCGAACTGAACTGAACTGACAATGCTGGAGACCTGGATTCAATCCCTGAGTCAGGAAGAGCCCCTGGAGAAGAGAATGGCTACCCACTCCAGTATTCTTGCCTGGAGAATCCCATGAACAGAGGAGCCTGGTGGGCTATAGTCCATGGTGTCGCAAAGAGTCAGTCACGACTGAGCAACTAAGCATGCACACACGCTTGAAGTTAAAAAGCAGGTTATGGTGGAGAATTTGTTGGTTGCGTAGCTTATTTCTTCATCTATGCCCACCTTTCCCTCCCTCATGTGGGATGGCCTCCCTTAAAATGAAGTTTGGGAATATAGTGCAGAGAAGATGTAGGTGACTTTTCCAGGTACTATGGGGAGTGGCCTCTATGATAGGGGTGGAAGGTGGTGGAGAGTAGGAAAAAGTTAGAAGGACTGAGGATAACAGAGAAGATTAGAAAGGGGATGGATGAGGGATGCTGTGCCAGGGCCATCAGGACCCCAGTGAAATGCATGTCACAGATAAAGGAGCAGCCACCCACCTAGGGGTCAGAAAGTGACAAAGTACTTGAAGGAAAAAAGCTACTGCATTGAGATTGTGGAATGAAGAGGCCCAATGGCCACTTGTAGGTGGTCTTCTTGGTCCCTGATATAAATATTTTATTTTCAAGATTTGAACATCTGCTCACTGATGCAGAAACTCTTGAGGTCAGGGAAATAAAACATAAAACCCTGTTTTTCTAAATGTTTCCATCAGAAATCTTGTCACAACTCTAAAGATCTCATTTTTGTCTCCAAATTGAATGAGTTAAATATTTTCAAAAACTTTCGCACTTCTAGTAGGATGTTAGGAAACAGTTGGACAAAAACAATAGAAACTTCTTTTAAAAATAGAAATATATTTCCAATTTCCTGGATGCTGATTTTTTTTTAATTCCCTTTGAAAATGTTTCTTCACTGGAGTCTCTTTCACTTTGCCTTCCTTGCACACAGGACTCTAAGCATGTGGGTTTCCCCAGTCATCCCCCAAGGCCTGATTAGCATCTCAATTTCCTTCTTTAATAAAAAATTCAATCAAGAGCCACTTAATAGGCCTGCTTGGGTTTTTAAGTACAAATGAAACGGTGGTACAAGTTGAGCTGTGAAAGAAGCTCAGGGGAAATACCCAAGACCACTTTAGAAAGCTCAATACAAGGATTTTGTTTTAATTTCTTTGCTTTCCAGGGACTACTGACCTCTTCAGGACTTCACCTCGGGGTGATCTGCTATACACACGTACATTCTTTAGTGCAAAAGATCCACCTCAGAGGAGTCCGAGGGAGAGTTCTGGAAACTGAATAGTGAGGCCAGGTCCTTAGAGAGCCATTTATTCTCTAAAGGAAGGCCAGAGAGCAACAGGAGAGGCTTGGCGTGCTAATGTGAAAGGCAATGGCAGAGACCAGAGAGAAGTGAACCGGAATCCTAGGAAGATTCAGTCAGTTCCACCTAGTTTTATGCTATTGAATTTTTAAAATGTTTAAAATCTGCGCTGGCCATTTTATTTGTTAATAAATGACTCTACTTGCCACTCTCAGATGTGTATGTGTGATACATATTATTTTTGTTTTATCAATGGCTACCATTTATGGTTGATAAAATCTCTTGAGAGATATATTTAGGTAAATGACCTTGATTCTCTGCACTTGACCAAAATTAAGCCACTCTAACCTTTGCCAGACCTAAGAGCCTCATCTTTATAAGAGCCTGGAATTAGCCTGGAAATCAGATCTTCTTGCCATCAAGTTGTCTGGAATTTGTTTTCTGTTCTTTCAGCATTTTGTAAATCCAGCTAGTTCATCTCAGAGATTTCCCAGATGTTCACCACAGTGTTGTTGAAAACATCCGGTCAGCTCTTATCTGTTATGTCAGTTTTCTTCCCATAAACCTATTGAAAGAAGCACAGGACTTGGGGGGGGTGGGGAAATCTATGTAAGCCTGACCATGATCAGTAGCTTCTGATCATCAATGCTAATAGATGAAAAGTAGAAAAATATATGTTCTTACTTTGGAAATATCTGTGTTTACAGTAGAACAGCCATTCCATTGTGCTTGTTAACAACTAGAACCCACCATAAATAAACAGTTATTTACTATATGGATGGAGACAGCCTAAAACCAAATCACATTCTTCAAGTCATATCGTAACATACTATAGGACTTTCCTGGTGGTACAGTGGATAAGAATCTACCTGCCGATGCAGGGGACATGGGTTCGATCCCTGGTCTGGGAAGATTCCACATGCTGCTGAGCAACTAAACCTGCGCAACTACTGAAGACCTTTCACCTGGAGCCTGGACTCCGCAACAGGAAGCCACTGCAGTGAGAAGTCCACACGCGGCAATGAAGAGGAGCCCCGGCTCACCACAGCCGGCAGCCCACGGGCAGCAGCCAAGACCCAGTGCAGCCAAAGTAAACAGATGTTTTCCCCAGCAATACCAGAGCAGCCTGGTATGAACAACGAATCTGGCATTAGTCCTGCCCCTTGACTGATTGCTGCTGCTGCTGCTGCTGCTAAGTCGCTTCAGTCGTGTCCGACTCTGTGCAACCCCATAGACGGTGGCCCACCAGGTCCCCCGTCCCTGGGATTCTCCAGGCAAGAACACTGGAGTGGGTTGACATTTCCTTCTCCTTACTGATTGCTACAGTAGGAAGCAAAGGGTGGGCCCTGGGGTTAACCCTTCCAGAATGCACACAAATACTGGTAGGGGGGACATAGTTAAAAAGTTTCTATGATGGCAGAATGTAGCCAGGCTAAAATATGTGTACAACAAAGTAAAAAAATCTGTACAGAAATAACCAAAAGTTGGCTGAATTATTATTGCAAATATAGCATGATGATCTTTTATAATGTCAATTATTATTAGGTTATTATTTGCTTCATTTTTCTGGATAAGCACATTCCCTCCCTTGAAAGTTACATATCCGTGCCTCATCTGAATATGTAAGCTCTACTCTCAGAGACTGTCTATTGGCACGTGTCTAAGGACTGCAACTGTACTTCACTCTATTTCAAGAAAAATAAAAATACAATGCACAAGATCTAATTAAAAGGAAATCAGGTTCATCGATTAAATTCTATCATACTTTCAAACACAAAGGTTAATGAACTTCCTCATAAGCTTTTCAAATGATAGTCTGTCTTGAAGGTAACTACCATCGACATAAGCCAGAAATAACTTCTACGTCTCATGATGAATTACATATGCCCATTAATTAAAATATTTTTGTGTTTCAGGTGGCTGAACTTGTAACCAGCGAGTTCTTTGAACAAGGCGATCGGGAGAGAGCAGAACTGAAACTCACCCCTTCAGTAAGATCGTCCTTTTCTTATGATGTATTTACCCTTTCGAATGACATTTCAAAATAACTTCAGATTGCACCTTGAAAGGCTGAGAATGAATTTAAGGAAGCACTCTTGAAAGTTTCAAACTTTAATTAAACTTAGATGCTAAACACTGTTATTCCCAGGTTTCTGATTAAGAGGGCTGATTACTTAACAAGCATTTCCTGTGTTCCCACACTGTGGAAGAAGTAGGCACAAGGGAGGATTGCAGAGTAGTACTTGAATAGCTCAAAGCCCAGGGCTGGTGCTTCATATGCCGTCAGTGGCTACGTTGAAACAGACAAACAGGAAAAAACAAAAACCTAAAGGCAAGCTGTCCAGCCTTGAGGGGCTAGAACAAGCAGGTTCAGTAAATAGTGGATATTCTGGATTTTACTTTCCAATTTTGAACTTTTCCAAATTCTGAAAGCAAATCATTTCAAATCTGTTTCTTTTTTTGCAAAATGAAAAGTTGCACCCGGGAAACTAGGTTCTGCTGATTGAAATGCTGCTTTTATTGGATTCAACCATTCAGTTACTATTTGAGAATGCTTACTGTAGGTAAGGATGATTCTGTTTAACCCATCAGGAAACAAAGACATAAATGCCCCAGTCGCCAGCCTCAAGGAGGCAGCAGTCTCTTTATTCTTAATGAAAGAGTAGCTCAAAACATATCACCCAGTGATCCAAGAATGGTCCAGAGTATTCTAAAGTCTGCCAGAGCACAGAAGATTCAATGCAGCTCAAGGAATGTGTCAGTTATCAAGAGTGTCTGTTTATGAAGATTCAGATCAACTAGGTTTTGAGTATTTGGAGTTATTTGTAAGATCTTCAAGTTTTAAAACATTTTTATTTACTGATATTTAAAAATAAGGAAAAGCAGCAGAAGAGCTCCTAGCTTGAAGAGTTTCACCTGTTTGAAGTCAGAACTCAGACTTACTAATTTTGACTATTCTTTGTTTGTTGTTGACCCATAATAGATCAGGAGACTACACAGGTTAACACACCCATCAATTATTTTAATTTCCAAAGCAATATCTGTTTATACTGGTTTCAAAACATCCCTTTGTTCTTTTTTGGTGGTGTCATCAAATTTGGTTCTAAAATAAAGACGCTAAATTGGGATACATAGTTAATGTGTAAAACGTAATACAACCCAAATTTCTGCCAGCTACTATTTAGTATATCTGTTTTCAAGTAAAAGCTTGTCTCCTCTTTTAAAAAACTGTTTCCAAGGCCTCCTCTGAAGGCCTTACACTGCAGCAATACCACAGGTCATTTAATTAAATGGAAAAAATATGAGTTAATTGCCAGCATTGACAGGCTGGCAGGTGTAGTGGCGCANACGTTCACCCTTGCCATCTCTTGTTTGACCACTTCCAATTTGCCTTGATTCATGGACCTGACATTCCAGGTTCCTATGCAATATTGTTCTTTACAGCATCGGATCTTGCTTCTATCACCAGTCACATGCACAACTGGGTATTGTTTTTGCTTTGGCTCCATCCCTTCATTCTTTCTGGAGTTATTTCTCCACTGATCTCCAGTAGCATATTGGGCACCTAATGACCTGGGGAGTTCCTCTTTTGATATCCTATCATTTTGCCTTTCATACTGTTCATGGGGTTCTCAAGGCAAGAATACTGAAGTGGCTTGCCCTTCCCTTCTCCAGTGGACCACGTTCTGTCAGACCTCTCCACCATGACCCGCCTAGGTGGGAACCCACATAAGTACACTGGTAGATTTTGAATGTCCATTGCACTTAAAATGGAAATTCTTACTTCTGAGACAACTTCAATTCCCAACTTGTGTTTATGCTGAAGGAAAACAATGAAAACCCCCAACCCCTCAAAATCTGTTCAACAGGAACTTTCCAGAGTAATCTAGTGATTGACTGAAAGTGACTGACAAAAAATATAAAAACATACCTCATAAAGTAATGGTTTTTGAAGGAGTATGCAGAGAATAGTCCCAGACCCGTGGATGGTTCTACAGTAGGGAGATGTGATGTGCTTATATACACGTTTATATGTGCACATAAAATTCTCTAGAACTTGCTCATCGTTTTAATCTTATGTTTCCAAACTTTTCCTTAAAAAAAAAAAAAAAAAAATAGAAAATGGTCCCAGAAGTCATGATTTATCTGTGACAGCATTTTAATCAGGAAGCATATAGGAAGCCAAGAGTGGGCAGGGAACCATCAAAGCGCGTTCCCGAGAGAAGACTAAAGCCCTGGTTAGTTAGCTGTCCTAGCAGGGTATCTCGGAGGAACACATTGACATCTGATTCCTGCTCTTTCCGCTGTCTTTGCACCCTGCTGGGGATCCATTAGCCTGCTGCTCAACTTCTTTAGAGAAAGAAAAAACAGAAGAAAAAAAAAAAAGAACCAAGGAAAAAAAACCCCAGACACCATCAAACTTTGAAGTCACTGATGCACCAGCCTTAGGGATAAACAGAAAACCTGATGTAGCAGCATCACACTGAGCCTGTCTTTGCAATAGCAGGCAAAGCTTCTGCCCTTCATTTTCACTCTTGACTCAATCAAACTTCAGTGCACCTAGAATTTCAATGAGGCACTATAAATCATTTTAAATCTTCTGTGTATTAAGGGTTGAGAGAGTTAATTTTTGTTATGAACATAATCAGATTTTCAGCTCATCCCAAACTGGCTCTTGATTTTGGAGTATTTGATCAACAACAACAGTAAAAAAGAAGAGCTTGACCTGGCCAGGTTCTAGCTGGAATAATGATCTCCTATAAAAGATTTTGGCAAGAGTGTTGCCTCTTTGTGAGAATGTCAAGGCATTTCTGCAACAGGCAGGGCTTCTGAAGTTATGGTTATAGTAACTTCTGACTTTTTTTCTACCTTCATTTGTCACGGTTGTTTTGGAAAATGCATTCCACCTGATGCAATTAGTAACATGCTCTCTGAAAAGAAGGGAGGAAAAAACTCTTTAAAATACAGTTCAAGTTGTAGAACCTGGGAGTTAGAATTGATAAACTGGAAAAGAGGAAGTAAGGTGCTACACCAAGACAACTTTTCTGGATACCAAGAAACACACTTCAAAAACAACTCAGTGTTCCTCAGAGGGTCCATGCCTTGTGTTCAATTTAGGAAAAGAAAGAAAAAGTAGTTAGCTGCAGAGTGACTAGTTAGAACTCTCCTCTTAAAAGCCTACAAGGAATGGAATGGGGTTAAAGAGGGGAGGGAACAATCTTATCACGTACTTAATAAAAGTAGGACACCGCCCAAATCAGTTTCTTATAAATGTTTTTCTCTACGACATTTAGTATTCTTGTGAATGAGAGAAAGGAATAGTTACGGCTAACTTCTTATTTGTCTCTACAAAGTGGGGGACATATGTGGAATGACAGGAGTCCAAAAACTCAGGAAGAAAGAAAAGTTGGGAGGGAGGGAGGAAGGAAGGAAGATGAGGGAAGGAAGAAAATAATTTCCTATATTCTCTATAATTTATCTGGCTCCACCTTCTCCCGGTGATGGGTTGGGGGTGTTCAGGGACTGATTTTAAAGCATCTCAGTTCTTTCTGGTTAAAACAAGTCCTTGGGAAGACTAAAATGTGAATTGTCCTCAGAACCATTCCTTCTCCCCAGCTGACATCCAGGTGCTAGGGGAGCTTACCTGTCCTTGTCACGGTTCTGTGACTGGGGGCGAGAGGGACCGAGTGCCCCGGCTGCCTGCGGGTCAGGGCTCTGGGTGTGATGCGGGGCTGGCCTCTGGGTCTGCGGGAGGCGGGGGGGGGGCTGCCACGAGCACCTCGTGCAGGGTCTGACCGCTGGCTCTGGCTGCCGCAGCTCTGGTCTGCACAAACCACGGCGAGCCGCCACCTGCTTCCTGGTCAGCGCGCATCGGCTGGTTCTCTGATATCACTCAACCCCTGCAGAAACCCCAGCTACTTTCTCTTCACCCTGCCGCCCACACAGCAGCTTCCTCAGTCCTGTCCAATATGCTGCCTGGGTTGTGCCAGCTCATGCTAGGAAAGTTCTGTCATTTTCCTGAACCGGGCTCTGAGATTCAAGAGATGAGCCTTCGCCTCATCTTCAGGGTTTGACCCCCAAGGAGCATGGAGCCAGGACACTCACGTCTGATCTCATGCCCCCCCTTGGCCCCCCTCTCTCTCTCCTTTTCTCCCCCTCTCTCTCTCCTTTTCTCCCCCTCTCCTCCTCTCCTTTCTCTAAGACAGGAGTGGGAAGTTTATGAATTTCCTTTTCCTAGTCTGATGGGAACCCTCCTTGGATGGTCTCCTCTATGCTCCCCATGCCAGAGCTTTGTAGTCACACTTGATCTGCTTTAGCAGGGCTTGGTTCTTAAGAGATAAGAGTTCTGGAATTTAGAAATGCCCTTTGTGGCTCAGATGGCAAAGAATCTGTGTGCAATGCAGGAGACCAGGGTTCTATCCCTGGGGTGGGAAGATCCCTTGGAGAAGGGACTAGCAACCCACTCGAGTATTCTTGCCTGGAGGATCCCATAGACAGAGGAGCCTGGCGGGGGTCACAAAGACTTTTACTTTCACTTTTCTCTCCGCACAAAACCAGCACTGAGACTGACTCTCTCTGAAAGCTGGGTGATGAGAGCTTGCTGTTTTTAGCAGGGAGCTACCACTTGCTGAGAGAAGGAAACTCTGCTGAGCTGATGGGCAGGGAGCTATGGGCATCATGGTTCAAGTAGAACAAAAATATATTGGTTTGATATTTTCAAATTCTCCTCCTTGTTATGTATAGGACAGTGCTATCTGATGCTATAAGTGCTGATAGTAAAACCAGTCTGAGTGCTGATAGTAAAACCTGTTCAAAATTTTCTATGTACTATTAGTCAAATACAAATGGAAGAGAAAATATACACATTCAAATGTATCAGTTTTATGCAGTTTATACCCTGTCTTCCAAACTTTTGCCAAAATGATCTTCATTAAAAAAAAAAAAAAA
>SJYX01006120.1:0-60121 GCA_006410675.1 Oreotragus oreotragus | reverse complement strand
AAAAGTTCTAATACAACTCCCTAATAAGGCTTTTGGAGGGTAGAATTTAAGATAAGATCTAATTCTCCCTATCCAGCTGACCATCATAAATAATTCTTTTTAAAAGTGTTTCTGCTTTGAACTTATGAAGCTAAAAATCACTTAACCCCAAGTCCATACAAGGCTTGGAATGTTGTCTTAATTTACTTTCCAGTTCCTCTAGAAAGCATATTTTAAATGCTGATTTACCTCTTCGTGGCTTCTTCTCTTCAGAAGAAAATGGAAAGAAGGAAGAAAATAAGGGAGGAAAGGAGAGAGGGAGGGAGTGAAGGAGGGAGGAAGGAAAGAAAAAAGGGTGGGGTGGGAAAGAGGGAGAAAGAGAAGAAAACTTTCATTTTTCACTAGGAAATGAATCAGGTCCTCTTTTAAAGATCGACCTTTGCATTCTAAGGGTGCCTCTCCAAAATTTCCCCAATTTAATGCTCATTTGAAGGGTCAGCATTGTTTTTGCTCCTGGGAAGTGAGGCATGAAATAAACATAAAGCATTCTCATTATGCTGTTGCCAAACAGAATCCTCTATATTATTTGAAATGTTTCCTAAGAGAATTCAAGGAAGCAATATCTGGATCCTCAGCTATCACTACTCTTATATTTAGTTATCAGAGCTGCAGCTGTAAAATATTAAATAAATCACTCAAGGCACATTGCCTCACCTTAGCAAGCAGATGCTAAATGACAATGTGACCAGAGGGAGCCAGGCTCTCAACCTCATGTACAGTGACCATGGCAGCCCCACTGCTGTGCTCACTGCTTTTCACTATAGATGATAATTTAAAGTGTTGAGTCTGTTAGGCAGTGTCTAAAACAAAGTTAAAGATGTCTATCAGACTGAGCTTTTGGAAAAGAATTTCAGTATTACAGTCCAGAAAGATACAAAGCTGTCCCTGTATACACTATCTCAGCAAGCAGATACCTGTTGAATACTGACTCTAGTGGCCACTGGATAAGGGCTTGCTTAAATTTTAAAGTTCACAAGCATTGTAATTTGACCCCAACTCTGTGAAGGAAGAAAATACTTCATTCTGGATCCTATAATATCTATGGTCTAAGTTTTATATATGAGGAAATGAAAACCTACAGAAACTAACGGACTTAACCAGAGTGAAGCGGTTAGTACACAGCAGAGCCAAAATTTCAAAGCCACGTCCTCTCAGCCTTATTTTGCTGATTTTTCCCAACACGCTGCCCCGAGGAAGTGAAAGGCGATTCCATTTTTGTCCAGCAGTGCTGTACCTCAGTAACCTCCCATTAACAAAATAAAACTCTGAGTTCTTCAGAGGGGAGGATACAAGGAGCTGAGTAGAGATTCTAGAGAGAGCAGTTCCTAGAGCACTGAATGAGCTAATAGGTTCTGTTTAGCTGGTTACCAGAGAAATACTTTCTCAGAAAGATTTTATGTCAAGTTGTCCTTGAGCAAACACTTTGATCTGCGATGGAGTTGATGTTGCCAATTAACAATGGCAGATTGACCTCCCTAGTTTATTCCACATCCTTCTGGGAATTCCATTAATAAAATAACAAAGGGAAAAAATTTTGGAAATTTTTAAAGATATCTTGGGAAATGGAAAGAGGCTGGAAGAATTTTAAGGAACCTGATAGAAAAAGCCAACAGTTCCTTGAACAGTCTGTAAGTAAGGATGTTAACAACCTGCAGTTGAGGACCCAGAAGGAAATCGAGGGTGTCAGGAGAGAAAATATATATGGCGTCAGAGAATACCTAAATCCTCAAGAGCAGATCGGGGATAAGTCAGGATTCACGTTCTCTTCTTCCTGTGATGCCCCCTGAAGCTGTTGTCCACATGCAAACACATTTTCACCCAGGAACACCAGTGTATTCTGCTCTAGCCACTTAACATAAACTTCAAAATGTGTTTCCAAATGCCTAACATAATTTACATATTATCCTTTGAAATGGCAGCCTAGAATTCCAAAGAGTGACTTGTCACAATTTATTCAATCATTTCCTACTTTTTTTGGTTGTTTTGCTGTTTTTGCTAATTGAGATAATTATAAAATGAGCACTTTTGTTCAGTATTTTATTGACTTATTTAATGCTTTTAAGTGTGGCTAGAAATAGTAATGTTGCATTTCTTTAAATTAAAAAAAAAAAAGATATAAATTCTCAAAGACAATAGAATGTAAGAGGGCAAAAATATCCTCAGAACTGGAGGCTGGAAAGGAAGTTAGGTCCCAGGATGGCTGCAGAAGGGGACATCAATAGGAAGAGAGCTGATCTGATTCAGAAGGAGTAGGCTCAGGATGGCAAGGGTGCAGTTCAGCCGAGAGGGAGTCTATTAATTTCCTACTGCTGCCTAGCAAAATACAAGAAACTAGGTGGCATAACACACCAGAAGTCTACTCTCTCACAGTTCTGGAGACCAGAAGTCAGAAATCAAGGGGTCAGCAGGGCCGATTCTTTCTGGCAGCTCTGCAAGAAAATCCATTCCATACCTCTCTCCTGGCTTCCGGAGCCCTTGGCATTCCTTGGTATGTGGCTGCGTCACTTCCGTATCCGCCTCTGCCTTCACGTGACATTCTCCCACGTCTCTGTGTCCCTGTCTTCATATGACCTACTTATAAGGACACCAGCCACTGGATTTCGGGCCCACCCTGATACAGTATGTCTTTGTCTTAGCTTGCTAACATCTGTGTGTGCCTGCTCACTTGCTCAGTCGCATCTGACTCTTGACGACCTTGTGAGCTATAGCTCGCCAGGCTCCTCTGGGCGCAGGATTCTCCAGGCAAGAACACTGGAGTGAGCTGCCATTTCCTGCTCCAGGGGCTCTTCTCCACCCAGGGGCTGAACCCACGTCTTCTGTGTCTCCTGCACTGGCAGCTGGCTTCTTTGCCACTGAGCTACCTGGGAAGCCCCTAATATCTGCAACGACTCTATTTTCAAATATGGTCACATTCCCAAGTACCAGGGTTAGGAATTCAGCATCTCTCTGTTTTTTTGAGGGGAGGGTGTGTGTCACAATTCGATCCACGGTAAGGAGACTGAGGCTTGAGCCTGGAAACAAAAAGTTGGAAATGGTGTCCCCTACTCCCCACACAGCCAGGTAAATAGCCTTTGCAGCCGCTGCCAACTCAGACCAGAGGGCTCGTCTCTCAGAGCACTAACTGGGAGAACCTGTAACTGCAGTTAGGAGTCTGTGGAATGACTGACTAGGCCCCAGGAGGCCTCCCCATCCCTCCCCTCACCCCGCCACCCCACCCAGATGTGTATAAGAGACAGCTTCCTACGTGGAGAGCCAGACCCCTCATTTTCCTCTGCCTGTCCACCCACACGGTGTGCAGCTGTCAGGAGAGCCGGTCTCGATCTTCCAGACTTAGCACTGAGCACGTGTTAGGTATTGCAAAAATGTCCTTAGAAAAAAACAAGTCCAGGCCACTGATAGTCACGACTATAGAGCTGTTTCCAGCATAGCCTCTGTGCTGGGCATTTCCTACACACAGCCTTCCTGATGTCCAGGGCAGACCATGGCCTTCCTGTGCAGTTGGTGATGTTCTCCTTGTTGTACAGAGCACAGAGTTCCCAGAGCAAGAGGGGAAAGCTGCATGATGGAGAGTTAATTTCACAGGCCCCTGGAAACCACAGGGAACTTACCTGCCCACATAGACAGAGCCCCTCACACCCAGAACTCTTATCACGTGAGAGATCAGAGGTGCAGCTGGACTGGGGCAGGTGTCCTCTTTTCAGATGCACATAGTCCCAATGCTCTTATTAGTTATTCATACCATCCTGTAGAGTTGGTGTAATCAGATAGTTTTCTCCTCAACAGTAAGCTGGCAGCAGAGGTGGTTTTGAACTTTGGGAAACTTTAGAAAAGGAAACTCTACTATATCAGAAAGGAAAAGGACATTAGAATTCAGGGATGAGGCAAAGGCTGGGGTCAAAGACCTGTTCTGTACTTTGATCCATGGCAGACCATGGCATGTGTGCTTTGTACGGAATGCAGGAGGATGGGGGGCGGGGGGTGGGGGGTTGTTGCTGCAAGCTGTAGAGTGTGGGGAAANATGTCAACTATGATCATGCTACAGATGGTCTGAATAGCTGAAAATCTAATATGACATGAGAAAGAGAGCAACAGAGACATATAGAGAAGTCGAGGAGGCAGAGGAAAAAGAGAAAAGATGAACAAAGGCTGCACATTTTTATAAATCCCCCCTCCTTACTTGTAGTGAAACCTACAGCTCCTTATCCTGTCTCTTATACACATCTAGATGTGTATAAGAGACAGTACCACCACCCCCGCCAGCAACAACCACAGCCTCTCCTGCTCCCCCGCCCCACTTTATTCACTGCCCAGAACAAGTCTGTCAGTGCTGCGTGCTTAAATATATGCTAACAGATTAGGGCCACAGCATGTTTGAAAAGAGCTTCCAATGTGAAGGAATGGAAGTGAATCAAAACACTGAATAAAGAGAATTTCAGAGCATACAGGAGATGCAAAAAACAAAAGACAACTTCAGAAAGCCTCTACTATCATCAAAAAGACAAATATGTTATAAATTAGGACATAATGCCTGATGTTTTCCTGCTCCATTACCTTCTAGTTGCTATGTCATGATTTTCTCCTCCTCTGGGACCTCCTATCCTGGGCTCTCCTGACTCCGCCCCACTGCCAGTGGCCTCCACTCAGACCTTGTCAGGCTCACAGGTCCCCCTCCCCACTCTCACCCCTTCGATTCCATCATCATGACACCACCCTTATCTTCCTAGGGGAAATCTGACTGTGGGCCCTTCAGATCCTCCCTTCCCATCAGAGAAGAAAAAATCTAAGCTGGCACATTGGCCTGCCATGCGCACCCCCTCGCCCTCCACCCTGAGCCGTCTGCTCTTGACACACCCACCGCTGTTCTTGTTGATCAGTCACCAAGTTGTGTCCGACTCTTCGCGACCCCAAGGCCTGCAGCACGCCAGGTTTCCAGTCCCTTACCATCTCCTGGAGTTTGTCCAAGTTCATGCTCATTCAATCGGGGATGCCACCCAGCTCTGTTGCCCTCTTCTCCTTCTGCCTTCAATCTTTCCCAGCATCAGGGTCTTTTTCCAATGAGTTGGCCCTTTGCATCAGGTGGTCAAAGTATTGGAGCTTCAGCATCCGTCCCTCCAAAGAGTATTCAGGGTTGATTTCCTGTAAGATCAACTGGCTTGATCTCCTTGCTGTCCAGGGGACTCAATAGTTTTCTCCAGCACCACAGTTCAAAAGCATCAGTTCTGCCATGCTCTGCCTTCCTTATTGTCCAGCTGTCACATCCATACGTGACTACTGGAAAAACCATAACCTTGACTGTATGGACCTTTTTGGCAAAGTGATGTCTTTGCTTTTTGACTCCCCTATTCATAGTCCATGCCTGTGTCTTTGCCCACACAGCTGTCTCTGCCAGGCCCACCCTTCCCTCTTCTCTCCAGCAAGTCCTTCTCTGACTGCAGGAATCTGCTCAGGTGACAAGCTGCCCCAGGAGGTAGATATCCTAGTCTCCAGGGCCCACTGCATTCTCAGTTATTAGCACATTATTCTCATTTGCGTTCCCTGTGTCTGTTACTCAGCCATAATGCCTTCACACACTGCATGCCCCCAACCTCCACCTTCCCCCGGCTAGAGCAGGGGTCTCTGGGTTGTGACTCAGCTGCCTGCCGTGAGACCCCTGGGGGCTGCCTCCATCGGCAACACAGCCAACATAGCAACAGGATGGGGAAGGAATGGGTTATTGCAAAGCTGTTAGGAAGATCTTGCATTTCCCCAGCATTGCGTGCCTTCCATGTTGCCTGACATAACCCACCATTCCTGAGCTGCCCTGTGGCGGGCTTTAGCATTTCTGTCTTTATTTCACAGCTGAGAATCTAGGGAGGTTATACTTGCTGCTCAGAATCGCCCCAATAAATTAGGAGCTTCAGTGAATGAACGCCTCCCACCAGCAAAGGAAGGTCTAAGCCACAGAACCAGAAAATAACAGAAGAGGGAGAATGATTCTCCAAGTCCCAGACTTCACATGTCAACTATGATCATGCTACAGATGGTCTGAATAGCTGAAAATCTAATATGACATGAGAAAGAGAGCAACAGAGACATATAGAGAAGTCGAGGAGGCAGAGGAAAAAGAGAAAAGATGAACAAAGGCTGCACATTTTTATAAATCCCCCCTCCTTACTTGTAGTGAAACCTACAGCTCCTTATCCTCCTCACTATTTTCATGGTGATCACCCCGGGCTTTTAGGCTTGACTTTGAAAGTATTAATAACTCCACTGTGCTACATTTCTAAGGCATTTGGCCTTACAAAGTGACTTTCTTTTTTGGAGTAAATGGAATTGATGATAGTTAATATCAACCTTTCCAAGAGTCTGAACCAAGGGAGACGGGATTTGCGGAAATGCTTTTGGAAAAGTAAACTTTACATGCTAAAGCCCTCCATACATATGAGCCATTATTCTTGTTATTAGCATTAATAGCATCTCTAAGCCTCAGTAGCCTCAGTTGGAACTTTGGATAAAAAAATAGCGAACTGTGGGTCTCACCAAGATGTAGTGAATCTATAACAATATTTCCTGGACACTTCTTGTGTGCCAGGCACTAGACTGACTTTCCAAGTCTGATTAAATTTTCTTAGCAAAATCAAGGATGGGGAAGGAATGCATTATCACAAAGCTGATATGAAGATCTTGCATGCCTGATATAACCCACCACTCCTGAGCTGCCCTGTGGGAAACTTTAGCATTTCTGATCAAGACTGATTTAACTTTCTTAGCCATATCAAGATAGATTCTACTACCACCCTACTTTTCAGATGTGAAAACTGAAGCTAGAGAGTTCCTATAACATGCCCAAGAGTACACAGATATGAAGTAACAGAGCTTAGATTTTTTTTTTTTTTTCAGCCTTCAAATCTGGGCTTATGGTTGATAGAACCTTGTTGCCACTTTAGAGGCTGTGTATGCAGGCATCAGTGTACAGACCTCAGGTCCTTACTGAATCACCTGAAATGGAAGCAACACTACTGGCATACTGCAATGCTTGCCTAGAAGCAAATTTTCAAATCATCTGTAGGGGAGTGAAACCCTGAAAGTTCCCTTGTGACCTGACTTGATGGTGGCAACCAACATTAGAGGTTTAAAAACCAGCCTTTGACCTTCGGTGTAGGGTTTGTCCTGATATACTCTGCTACTTGCACATAAAATTTGAAGCATATTATTGCCAAGTTTTCAAAGCTGTCCTGAAGGAACAAAGTTTAAAAAACATATCTGTCTGAGTAGTGACGCAGATTTCAAACACACAGCAAGCAGATGGAAGCAGGGAGTTTGTTTTGAAGGACAGCATGGTGAACCAAGATGTCTCTAAGAACAGGGGAAATGGAATGAAAAGTCAGCAAGCAAGGTAGAAAAGACAGCCCTGAGAGGGCCTGAGAAACGGAACACAAAATCTGAAGGAAGATAAATGGATAATTTAACAGCCGTTCAGTTTTTAAGAAAGACAAAGAGCAAGCTACATTGCATCAGAAAAGGCCTAGAAATGATGATGGATGGGGCCCCTCAAATGAGGGGTGAACACAACAGAATCACAGTCGCCTGCACAATTCCCAGCTGAGGGCGAATTTGAAGAACTAAATAAGGATATGAGACTGATACGGATTGAAGAGTTTTTCAAAATCCATTTAACGGCCAGGCAGGGGACATTGATCGCTCTTCAGAGGAAATGTTTAGAATCAATGAGTAGTCGGCCCTTATCGGAATGTGGATGGGGGAGAGGGACAGAGGCTTACACACAACATTAGCATGCTGTGCATTAAGGTACTGAGATGATTGTTGAATTATGGTAGCAAAGCACTAAATTATTTTGATCTTTATGAAATAAGTATTTCTCGTTTTTTATCCTATACTCGTGAGCTTTATGAACAATAAAATGACTTGCTATTGAGCAATTCTAATGCATGATCAAAAGTTTCTAATTCTATTATCAGTGCATGTTAAACTTTTCCATAAAATATTTTAGTGTTAGTTGATACATGCCCAGGGAACAAAATTCACAAAAGGCACAAAAGCATTAGAGAGAAGAGGTACTTCCTCATACTTCTGTCCCCGAGTCACCCAGATCTTCTCCCTCAGGGCAACCACTGTTACCCAATTTCATCCAAAGGCAATCTATGTAGAAGCAGAAATAGTGTTTTTTTAGCTTTTTCTTTTATTCAGATATAGTTGGTGTATAATACACAGATGGATACACACACACACACACGTATATGTGTGTATATATCTATATATACACATATATGAATGTCTATCCTGCTCCAAAGATTATTGTTTTACACTTAATATATTTTTGAGATTATTCCTTTTTCATGTCCAGACAGCAGCTATCTTATTAGTTTTAATGGCTGCAGAATATCAGATTTTAAAGATGTAAAATGAATTATTTAACCAATAACTATTATTTCTGAACACTGATGTTATTTCTAATAATTTGCTATTGTAAACAGAGTGCTATAAATATCCTTGTAAATGCACCATCTTCATACTTTATTTGTAAAATAAATACCTAGACGTGGAATAACTGGGCACTTGGCATATGGGCATTTGGAATTTTGATAGATATTGCCAACTTTCTCTCTGTGGAGTTGGAACCAATTTATATTACCACCAGCGACGGCTGAGGTGCCTCTTCCTCTATACCCTTACCAAGACAAGCTATTATCAAACTTCTTGAATGTTGCCAATATGATGGTGCAAAATCTATCTCATTATAGTTTTAATGTGTATTTTCCATACCATAAGTGAGTTTGATCATATTTTTAGTATAGATTTATTTACTTAGGAGTAATTGTATTTTTTTCTATAAACTCTCCACATTTGGCCCTTTTTTTATTGGGCTGGTGGTCTTTTCTTGTTTATTTGTAGGAGGTCACTGTATATTAAAGAAATAGACTTCTATCTGTAGCAAAACTGGCAATTCCACCTCCACCCCAGGTTGTCATTTATCTTTTCACTTTTCACTCTGTTTATGCCATACAGAAATACATTGATTTCATGTAGTCACACTTGTCTCCTATGACTGCTGGATTTTGCATATAAATCATGACTTTCCCATTCCAAAATTAGAAAGTCTCTAAATTCTCAGAACTTCTTTCAGTACTTTATGGTTTCATTTGTTCTATCTGTGACTCATCTGGTTTTACTGTATTGTGTTGGATATAAAGTTTTGAGATGGCTATCCAGTTTTCCCACCAGTTTTTTACTAATCTTTTTCCTTATGATTTAAAAGGTCACGTTCATCATATACCAAATTCCCTTAAACAATTCTAGTTTAACTCTTTCTATTCTGTTCTATTACTCTCTCTGCCTAGGCATGCTGTTTTAATTAAGATTGCTCTAGAGAATGTGCATATGTATATAATATTTCCTGTATTTATGTGGCTGTGCTGGCTCTTCCCTGCTGCGGGCTACTCTCCAGCTGTGTTGTGAGCGCTTCTCTTGCCATGAAGCACAGACTCGAGGGAATGAGGGCTTCAGAGTTGTGGCAAGTGGGCTCAGTAGTTGCAGTTCCTGGGCTCTAGAGCACAGACTCAGTAGCTGTAGCTTATCAGCTTAGTTGTTCTTTGGCCTGTGGAATCCTCCTGGACCAGGGATCAAACCCGTGTTTCTCACATTGGCAGACAGATTCTCCATCACTGTGTCACTGAGGAACTCCCTAGAATATATGTTAATGATAAGCCTAGTTTCACCTTCCACGTTACTCTTCCAGTAGTTTCTAAGTATTCTTGCTTATTTTTCCATATAAGCTCTGTAATTTAGTTCAAAAACAAATCTAGTTTGTCTCTTTATTGGGATAAATGATCAACAGCTGAAGGTTAAATGAATGCAAAACTTCCCAACATTGAGAAGATGAAAAATGGTGCCTATGAGGAAGTTTCTGTTCATAATATTCTAATGTTCTCTTCTTTAAACTGAACTTTAAAATTTAATTTAAAAATATTCAGAGTATTCATCTTGCTGTTCCCACAAATAAAAACTTTCCCCATATCTTAGTTTTGGGGAGAGTTAGCAATATAATACAGAGAAGGCAATGGCACCCCACTCCAGTACTCTTGCCTGGAAAATCCCATGGACAGAAGAGCCTGGTGGGCTGCAGTCCAGGGGGTCGCTAAAGAGTCAGACACAACTGAGCGACTTCACTTTCACTTTTCACTTTCATACGCTGGAGAAGGCCATGGCACCCCACTCCAGTACTGTTGCCTGGAAATCCCATGGACGGAGGAGCCTGGTGGGCTGCAGTCCCTGCAGTCGCTAAAAGTTGGACACGACTGAGCAACTTCACTTTCACTTTTCACTTTCATGCATTGGAGAAGGAAATGGCAACCCACTCCGGTGTTCTTGCCTGGAGAATCGCAGGGACGGGGGAGCCTGGGGGGCTGCCGTCTATGGGGTCACACAGAGTCGGACACGACTGAAGCAACTTAGCAGCAGCAGCAGCAGCAATATGATAAGGAAGCCACAATAGCGTCTCTTCCCTCAGATCTTAAAGCTGACCCTTTCTATGGACAAAATGCCAGCTAATGATACCCCCAGTGCAATGTGTAAAATATCCTTTGTCTTCTTATTCTTTCTCCCCCAAATCTTTATTTATTATGCTGTAGAACTAAGAAAAAGTAGTTTCTCTTGCCATATGGAAAGAGACCACTAAAATAATAGAGGATTTTTGTCTCCAAGGATGTTGATCTAAAGACAAGCATCCCTCATGGATGCTTTGTTCTGATTCTCTGTTGATCTAGGGCAGGGGGATGCACAGGCTTTGATGGTTCGCTCCCTGTCTCAGATCTGAGCCCTGGTGGGTGCTGACATGAGGACCACCTTTAAACTCACAAGAAATGCTCAGGCAGCATGATATTTGCCTGGCACTCACCAAGCAGTTTGTTAGTACGAATATCAGGTGAAAAAACAGAAGGGCAAGTGTTAATAGGGTATTATAGAATCCATTCATGGAGGTACCTTGATAGTTTACTCGGAACACCACTTATACTAAGAGCAAGGAACTCCACATTTTTACAGCCCTCTCTGACTCAAGGACATAAATTTGAGCAAACTCCAGGAGATAGTGGAAGACAAGGGAGCCTGGTGTGCTGCAGTCCATGGGGTCACAAAGAGCTGGACACCACTGAGCAACTGATCAACAACAACCCTCTCTCACAACAGGCACCCTAGCCATTATGTTTGGAGAACCTTGAGCCCAAGGCTTGTGAGAATACGAAAAGTACATAGTAAACAAATGCTTGCAGCTCAACAAGCTAAAATTTTTAAACGGTTCTTTTTACACATTGAAATTTGCAAAAGCAATAAATGATATATATGTCTATGGCATCTCAAGCGGCATAGTTTTACTGGGAAATATTTTGGTGAATGGAGAGGTAGATTATTACCATGTGGCTGTGTTTTACTTACATGTTCCAACCACCTCTTACATGAGGCCCCATTCATCAAAGCCTGTGGCTTCTGGGTCAGCAGCTTATTCCTTCCAAGACCAGATGTTGCCTACACAATGAACATGATTGATTAGCTACCAATGTGCTCTGAAAACCCAACCAACAGGGTAACCTAGGACAGTCTCCTAGAGGGGCTCATTATAACAGAAGAAGCGGTCCTCCTTGCTCCTGTGCACAGGAGCCTCTTTAGGCTTGCCTGTGATTTACTACTTAAAACCTTCATTTTATTTTCCCAGGGTACGCTCGAGTAGATAAAAGACTCACTGTCTACACCTAATGCTTGGGAAGTGCTGCTTTTTCATTCCTTAGTGAGGCCACCTCCCTCCTGTGACTTTGTCCTCAAACAGTGCTGAGGACACTGGAGCAGAAAAGTTGCTCCACGGCCCAGACGCTGCGGTCACATGTGAGACACAAGGCGCCACCAGCGTCCTAGTTGAGATCCCTCAGGGGAGGCTCCAGAGGCTCTGTCCTCAGCCTGCATGCCATTCCAGCTCTGCTGTACACTTACCCATGGAAACGCTGACCCTTTCAAGCCAATTTCCCCCAATCTCAGGTTCCTTATCTGTCAAAACAGGGCCAACATCACCCATCTCTGCATTGTTTCGAGGTTTAATGAGCTCACATCTGGAGGGGCCCTAGGATGGCAGCGGGACACAGGACACATTCAGCACTCAGAAGGTACTAGTTCACTTTGGCAAAATGTGTTTTACCGTCTGTCACTGAGAGCAAGTGGGTGGCCTCAGAACAGACCCAGCCCTGCTTCGTTCAGTTGAACACTGTTTATAAAAGTGTTCCATTTGCCACAGGCCCCACCTCTCCCAGCTGTATCTCCCAGCCTGTTTCATTCATTAACTTTACTGACCTGGCTGGGTAGACATTTGAGTTTAAGATGCTTGCCCTATATTGTGGAAATAACAATGCTATTAATCCAAGGAAACTAAATTCCTGCCTCATTAATTCCTAGTGTTAATGTAATTTATAAATATCAATTTTCCACAAAAGAATCCCTTGAGCATATAAATAAAATAAAAGTGAAACAAGTAACCTCTGAGAGATTAAGAAGAAAACGGAAAGAGATAGAAAAGAGGAAGAGAAAATTGCAATAGAGTATTTTCTCTTTTACAGGCACTGCTGATCTGCTTCAAACCTTGGAAAGACAATGATCTCAAGCTAAGTTATTACTAGTACTGTGATTAGCTTTCAGGAGATTAGACATTGATGCTACAAACATCAGTGTCATAACTGAGCTAGACTGTGCCCTTAGGATTCCAAGTATAGATCTGCCTCATTCTTACACTGGATTCCAGTGAACTTGCTTGCCCTCCTCAAACCAAGTATTACCTCTGTGGCTTTATCGTCTTTACTTACGATTCCTATCTGGGTAACTCTCTCATATTATTTAGATTTTAAGTTCTCAAATATCACTAACAAAGCAGAAAGCTCTGGCAGTAATTTTTGGCACTTGCAAAAATCAGACACAGACAATCCGCTATTGCTGAATAGATCCCACAGCTGTTACTGCTGTAAGGAATCTGCCGAGTTAAGATCACATATAGAAAAAGAGTTTTCTCAGCTGCAAAGAGAATCTCACCTGATGTGATAAACATGAAGTAATACTGAACTACCACTAAGGAGAAAGTAACAGCTAATTGCTGTTTTTCCTGTCTGAGTTCACTTGATCATTAGGAACAATCCAGGCTAAATGAATGCCAAGTCACCCCAGACCTTTGAGCGCTCCTTCCTTGCAAGGTGAAATCCCATAGCTCTGCTGACTCGCCACTAGGGGAGTTGGCAGTCTCTTCTGGTGTCTTGAGTCCCCATAGCATGGGAGACTAAGACTCAGCAGCCTTTAAAATCTTTTAGAGTCTATTTGGCAGACTCTAGTGGTTCAAGGATACAGGAGATAAGTGCTAGCTGGCCCCTGACTCTAATGAACTTGGGTGGAGAAGGCTGACCCTTGAGTATCAGCAGCAACTTTTAAAAAATGTTTGTTTATTGTTGGCTATGCTGGGTCTTCATTGCTGCGTGCAGGCCTTTTCTAGTTGCAGAGAGTGGCGTCTCCTCTCTAGTGGCCGTGTGCAGGCTTCTCATTGCTGTGGTTTCTCTTGTGCAGCAGGGACTCCAGGCTCACGGGCTTCAGTAGTTGCCGCACGTGGGCTCAGCAGTTGCAACTCACCAACTCCAGAGCGCAGGATCAGTAGTTGTGGCTCACGGGCTTAGTTGCCCTGCAGCATATGGGATCTTCCCTGACCAGGGATCGAACCAGTGTCTCTTGCATTGCAAGGCGGATTCTTAACCACCTGAACCTCCAGGGAAGCCCTGCAGCAACTTTTTATGTTGGGAAATTTGAGACTCCCTTGTGGCAGCCACCAGTTCAAAGTCTCGTAGGGGATTTCAACCTCAAGTAGTTCCTGCAGGTGACAGATAACGATAAGGGACAAAGGCCAAAGGCCCAGCGTTTGGAGCTCAGGAGCTCCCTCAAATGAGTTTAAGCAGAAATGGGAATTTGCTGGTTTAAGCAGCCGGGAAGCTTAGAGGTACAGCTGACTGGGGGCATGTGGACAGATCCAGAGGATTCAAAGGCCATCATAAGACAGATGCCCCCATTTCTCTGCCTCTAGCTAGGTATGTTTTGCCTTCATTCTCAGCCAAGCTTTCCTCACACATCCTGGCAGCAATAAGGTCACATGTTCATTCTAGGTATTATCACACTGAAAGAAAGAAGAAAAAGAAGAGCTCATTTCCAGTAGTTCCAGGGGAAAACTTGCAAGACCTTTGATTTCCTTACCTTGGGTCACATCCGACCCACATCTCTACATCAGTCACTGGTGTTGGTCAGGCCTGAATGATGTGCCCACTCAGAGCACATGGAGTGAACTGTTACCTGAGGGGGGTAAGGGGAGAGTTTCTAGCCTCTGCTGTCTACTACAGTTCACTTATAACCCACTGCCAAAGAAACTTGTCTCACAACTCCACGATGCAAAGATCAGTGTGTCCAAGTATCGAGATGGTCAGAAGCTTTTCACACATACACAGGTAGCCATAAAATAGAGACCTACATCCTGACATCAGTTCTCTCAGGTGGGAATTGCATGTGGTACTAGAGATCTGAAATCACAATTCAGTTCAATTCAGTCACTCAGTCATGTCTGACTCTCTGTGACCCCATGGACTGCATTACGCCAGGCTTCCCGCCCATCACCAACTCCCAGAGCTTGCTCAAACTCATGTCCATTGAGTCGGTGATGCCATCCAACCATCTCATCCTCTGCCATGCCCGTCTCCTCCTGCCCTCAATCTTTCCCAGCATCAGGGTCCTTTCCATTGAGTCAGTTCTTCGCATCAGGTGGCCAAAGGATTGGAGTTTCACCTTCAGCATCAGGCTTTCCAATGAATACTCAAGACTGGCTTCCTTTAGGATGGATTGGTTGGCTCTCCTTACAGTCCAAGGGACTGTCAAAAGTCTTCTCCAACACCACGGTTCAAAAGCATCAATTCTTCAGCACTCAGCTTTCTTTATAGTCCAATTCTCACATCCATACATGACCACTGGGAAAACCATAGCCTTGACTAGATGGACCTTTATGGGCAAAGTAATGTTTCTGCTTTTTAATATGCTGTCTAGGTTGGTCATAGCTTTTCTTCCAAGGAGCGTCTTTTAATTTCATGGCTGCAGTCACCATCTGAAATCACAATAGCTTCAACAAAATAGAAATTTACTTTTCTCTCTGATAATAATAATGCAAATAAGCCAATTCTAGGTTTCTGTGATATGGCAGTTCCATAACAGTCAGAGACCCAGGCCCTGTTTATCTTCCCTTAGGACGTGGCTGCCATACTCAAGATTGCTTCATGGTCATAAGATGGTCACTGTGGCTCTAACCATCATGTTAATATTCCAGCAGCAAGAAGGAGAGAGGGCCAAGGACAAACGGAGGCACCTCCCAAATGCACATACTCTCATTTAAGAGTCTTCTCAGAAGTTTTTTTTCTCTAAATTCTTCTTGCTCCTCCCTGGCCATTCCTAAGCTTTGCTGTTGTTACTTTTAGTCGCTAAGTCATGTCTGACTCTTTTATGACCCCGTGGACTATAGCTGCCACGCTCCTCTGTCCCTGAGATTGTCCAAGCAGGACTACTGGAATGAGTTGCCCTTTCCTTCTTCAGGGAAGCTACCTGACCCAGGGATCAAACTCAAGTCTCCTATATTGGCAGCAGATTCTTTACCACTGACCAACCAGGGAAGTCCCTAAGCNCCCTTTCCTTCTTCAGGGAAGCTACCTGACCCAGGGATCAAACTCAAGTCTCCTATATTGGCAGCAGATTCTTTACCACTGACCAACCAGGGAAGTCCCTAAGCTTCAGTTCAGTTCAGTCGCTCAGTCGTGTCCGACTCTTTGCGGCCCCATGAATCGCAGCACGCCAGGCCTCCCTGTCCATCACCAACTCCCGGAGTTCACTCAGACTCGCGTCCATCGAGTCCGTGATGCCGTCCAGCCATCTCATCCTCGGTCGTCCCCTTCTGCTCCTGCCCCCAATCCCTCCCAGCACCAGAGTCTTTTCCAATGAGTCAACTCTTCGCATGAGGTGGCCCAAGTACTGGAGTTTCAGCTTCAGCATGATTCCCTCCAAAGAAATCCCAGGGCTGATCTCCTTTAGAATGGACTGGTTGGATCTCCTTGCATTCCAAGGGCCTCTCAAGAGTCTTCTCCAACACCACACTTCAAAAGCATCAATTCTTCGGCGCTCAGCCTTCTTCACAGTCCAACTCTCACATCTATACATGACCACAGGAAAAACCATAGCCTTGACTAGACGGACCTTAGTCAGCAAAGTAATGTCTCTGTGCTTAAGGGAGGCTAAAATGCTTACTGGAAAGGCAATTAGCAATCTCTGATAGAGATACCACAGCCCTGGTGGAGTAAATGACTCCCTCCCCAAATGGGAAAGAAGTCATAAGCCTTTTAAACTCCATCGTGTTCTAGCCTGGGGAAAACCCAGCAGTACATTGTGCCTGGAGCAGGTACATGTGTGACATATATAAACGATTATTATTAATTTTCCAGCCTGAGCCAATTACACACTAAAGGTTTGTTTTAAAGGTAGTATATTTAATGTGAATGTCTACAAACATTTATCCAAGAAAGTCTTGGTTCACTTCTGTGTTCACCATTATTGTTTGATTATTTGTTTTTCGTAGCAAGTTTTAAAATCTGCTGGAAGCCTCCTGTGGTAATTAATACATTAACTTAAGCAATTTAATGCAAATTAATTTTTACACAACCTTGCGTTTCAGAGGCCATTGAACTGGGGAGGGAAGGAGTGAGGTTTAGGAGGAATCTGTTTGCTGCCTCCCATCTGGACCCCACAGCCAGCTCCATCTGCTCTCACATGTAGTAACTAACACTTCGGCTACTCCCTTGCCAAACACACCATGTGGAAGTTAGCTTATTTTTTTACTCAGAAAAATGGTAAAATGTGCATTTCAGGTTTTCTAGAAGACTCAGTGGGGTTATTTCAGTGTTTCGAAATTCGGTTTTGTACTGCAGTGCAAACTTTCCATTCAGCTTTATGATTCTTTTTTTATTTCTGGGTTTCATTACCTTTTAATGCCACAATTCTCCTTTTCTAGTAGAGTCTTGCAACACATTCATATCCTATAGGAGCCACCGAAAGGTTCAGGGTAGAGAGCAGCAAGCTCAGATGTATGGTTTTGATTGGCCAGGCTAGCTGCAATGAGAGTTCATCGGACAGGACTCAAGGGAAGCAGGAAGCCCAGGCAGGAGCTGAGGAGGTTAAGGCAGTGGAGAAGGGGAGGGTAGCCTGAGCTTGGGGGATTGAAATGGCCCTAGACTGACACACGGGGACACTGTGGAAGTACAACTGAGAGGACTTGGTGATAGTTTGGATGTGGGGGAAGACAAAGATGTCATGGATGACCTGTACATTGCTGGGCTGGGCAGTTGGGTGGAGATGGTAATAATTCCCTGAGGGAGTAACCCTGACAGCAGAGGTGGGTTCACAGGAAGGCAATGAGTGGAGTTCAGGACAATTCACGATCTGGCCTTTACAACACGATGGAGGAGTAGAAGGCTGACAAGCCAAATGGGATGCTTAGCAACTACATCATTGCAACATGGCATGTAAAATTCAGGAATATGGCAGATGCAATCAGGACTAATCCTTACCTTTGAGAACCAGGAAAGATTAGCAGTTCAACCGTTCACTAATTGAAAAGTTGGGATTTGCTGTGCAATTGGCCACTTCTCTCTGAAGTCACAAACCTTCAGTCGAAGCCTTCTTGTTTCTTGGAGATGCTCTTTATGCATGTGACTGGCCAGTCTTGAGAATTCTAAATAATTTCAGGTCCTGCCACCACGTGCATGCATTCTTGCTTCTCCTTCTCCTATTGAAGGTTTGAGCAGAGATGACACTAGCTGGTCATACCACCAATGACTTTCCATTTCAAAATGCCAACGCCCAAGTGGGCTTTTGGACATTTTCACTGAGGAAGTTAAATGATCATGGTTGTAAGTAATCACATCTTCATTACAAGGATATCGCCTCAAATAAGACATTTAAAAGGGGCTCCAAGTCTACTTTTAAATTTTACCCCCCCAAATCGGTATTTTAAAAATATTTTAATTTCTCTTTTCTCGACCATACCATCATATCTGTTAGTTTCTGATTATTTCTCTTGAGTAGGGTGGGGAATGGAGGAAATCAGAAAATACAGTTCTTATTGCCAACACCCTGGGAATATATGAGTCAACAACAGGAAGTAAAAACCATCTTCTCTCTTTGGCCTTAAAAAAAAAAAAAAAATAGCCAGCTCAGATAATTGCCTCAAAGTTTTTTTAAAAGGTCTTAATGATGTAGTTGGACATTTTCAGGTTCAAAGGAAGCCTTTGAACTGCCGGTAATTTGGTGGGGCTCCTCTCTGCCCCTTTTCGGCAAGAATGTAGGAGTAGGGACTTCTTCCAAGAGCACAGCTTTCCGTTAGCTCCAGCCCCCGTAGTGCGTCTGCTTCCAGCTGAGTTCCAAGAAGTGACCGCGGTCGATGGAGAAGCACACACAGGCCAGACGATGGCAGGGGTGGATCCTGGTGGCAGAGGGAAAGCAAGGCCAAAATCTGCCTCCCAGCAGCTTCGCGAGCTGCTATAACACGGCCTCAGGACTTATAGCAGTGAGACGGAATACTGTACTCATTTCCCAAGCGGGTCATGCTGGGGTTGTTTTTACAGCAGGATTTTGTAGCAGGTCAGAACGTCCTGATCCTACTCATCCTGACCTTCCCCTGTCTTCCTGCCGCTGCTTTGTGGGCAGGGTGGAGGAGGGTTGCTGTTCCTAGAGCTAGAGATCCAGAGATATAGGCCTTGTTTCCACTCTCCCTTGGAGCTCATGGGCTGGGACCCAAGACAGAGTTGTTGCAAACCAAAGATAGCAACTTCCACCGCTGGACCATAGTAATAGGGGGGATAAAACACCAAAGAACCAAAAACAAACAGAAAAATACATAAAACAAGTTTTCAGACGGTGGACAACAGCAACATAACACAGATCTGTGAGAAAGGGGCACAAATGAAATGGGCCCACCAGGCGTCCCAGCTTCCTCCCTGGGGGGAGTGACCAGGCCGCAGCTCAGGGAGGGGCACCCAGGCAGAGTCAGGGATCTCACTGAGATAAGGAGGCAGAAGCAGGAGTCGAGGGAGGCCGAGGAGGTGAGCGTTCCGGGAAGAGTGGCAGCCGCGTGAGACAGCTCCAGAGATCTGCAGTGGCCCCTTGAGTCTTCCTGCTGTTGGCTCCCTGCCCGTGAGGAAACCGCTGAGGCTGGAAAGATCTAGCAAAGAGGAGCAAGCAGAGTAATCCTCAGAGTTCACACGGGCAGGGAAGTAGTCCATGCTTCCGCCACCCAGAATTTTAGAGAAAAACCTTGAAATATATGATGTTCTGGGCACAGTTCTCAGAAGATTGCTGTCTTCGTAGTGGGGCCAAATTAGTCCTAGACTAAAGTTTGCTCTGGACCCACCAAGGGAAGCTTAAAGACAAGCCTCAAAGGATCATGTTATTTCCAAGTAACCTAAATGCTTTCCCCAATAAAACTGCTGCTGCTGCTAAATCGCTTCAGTCGTGTCCGACTCTGCGCGACCCCATAGACGGTAGCCCACCAGGTCCCCCGTCCCTGGGATTCTCCAGGCAAGAACACTGGAGTGGGTTGCCATTGCCTTCTCCAATGCATGAAAGTGAAAAGTGAAAGTGAAGTCCCTCAATTGCGTCTGACTCTTAAGGACCCCAGGGACTGCAGCTCACCAGGCTCCTCCATCCATGGGATTTTCCAGGCAAGAGTACTGGAGTGGGGTGCCATTGCCTTCTCTGCAATAAAACTGAGGAATGTTTAAAGTAATGAAAAAAAAAAAATTCCAGCACACATCCCCTGAAGAACAGAATGGCTACCCATTCCAGGATTCTTGCCTAAAGAATTCCATGGACAGAGGAACCTGGCGGAGTACAGTCCATGGGGTCACAAAGAGTTAGACATAACCGAGCAACTAACACTTTCAGTTTTTTTCATATATATACATAATATACATACTTATACTGACATAGGCATAAAATATTTCTTGAACAATAGTCAAGAAACTGGTAACATCAGTTGCTAGATCTAGGGACAGAAACTAAATCTCTGGGGCAAGGGGTGAAGGGAGATATTTAACACTGTACATATCTGACCCTTTGTATTCACTAGACTACACGTCTAGTGAATGTATGATTTATTCATAAACTATGGAATAAAACGTATGCGGTGGTCACAAGTGGGCTCACGAGTGGAGCCTGACTGGAACAGGAAGGACGTGAGGCCCCTCAGCCACCCAGATGGCCAGATGCCTTGGGCTGTGTACCTAGGGTATAGAGGGTCCTGTCAGTGACAGGCCACCGACAGGGTGGGGGAGCTGAAGTGGGCTTGGGAGCCCCCAGGATATCCGTATATAGCCCAAGTTGGGTTTTGAGGTCAGTAAATCAACCCTAACCTACACTTGGAGGTGCACAGGAGTCACTGGTTTACTGCTCAGTTCAGTTCAGTTCAGTTCAGTCGCTCAGTCGAGTCTGACTCTTTGCGACCCCATGAACCATGCCAGGCCTCCCTGTCCATCACCAACTCCCGGAGTCCACCCAAACCCAAGCCCATTGAGTCAGTGATGCCATCCAACCATCTCATCCTCTGTCGTCCCCTTCTCCTCCTGCCCTCCATCTTTCCCAGCACCAGGGTCTTTTCCAATGAGTCAGCTCTTCACATCAGGTGGCCAAAGTATTGGAGTTTCCACTTCAGCATCAGTCCTTCCAATGAACACCCAGGACTGATCTCCTTTAGGATGGACTGGTTGGAACTCCTTGCTCAGTAGATTTGGGTTTAAAGGCAGAGCACCCCGAGGACTAGAACTGTTAGGTCGGTTACAGGGATACATAACTCAGTAGAAAGAACGACGTTCTAAAATCAAGATGAAGAGGAAATTGGACACACCCACCCAGGGAGGTCATGAGTTTACTACCTCTAGACATGTCTAAACACCGCGGGGATGTCACAGAAGGGACGCAGCATCCCACAGTGGATGACACCATGCACATAATGTTTAGTATCGCTCTGCATGTATATGGAGAGTGAGCAGAAGGGTGACATGTCCCTTTTCTCTTTCGCTAAGAGAAGAGTTAGTCAAACAAGACAGATACCAGTAGCATTTGCACAGAATTTATCGGGTATCACTCGCTGATGAGAAGTTCGTAGGAATACCTGTATCTTTCTAAATACTGGGAGCAATTCTCTTGCTGATGGTATGTTGCACGTAATCACCGTAAACCTCGGAATTTAAATTTGTGGGTCATGCCTTGCCTTCCTAATATTCTAATAGTTCCATATTCTCCCAGCTAACTGCATTTATGTGTAACAAATTTATAGTGTAAGAATTGTTCTTTAAGATGAAGTTCTTGCTCCCTTTGCCTAGAACCAGCACCTGACTAGAAGAAAATGATATTCCAGTATGGCAATTCTGTATTTAAGGAGCGTATGAAATAAAGAGAAAAAGGAATACTGACTGAGAAATATGTACCACCCCCTCAAAAAATTTTATATTCAACACAAAGAAAGCAAGACAGAGAACAAAGAGCTAGATAAAAGAAAGCAATCTGTTTGGGGCTAAGCCAAATAAATTTAAATAGTTTTAGAAATAAATTGGTGGAGTAATTCGAGTCATAGGCAGGTGCTATGAATGTAATTTAGTAAATGCTCGGGAACCTGCCAAGGAAGAGAAAAATGTGTTGCTTTTGAGATCATTTCCCAGCAGCTTCATAAAAGAAAACTGATTACAGGAATTTAATAAGTAAAACAGAGCCAGAACTATAGTAATCAAATGAGTTTTTAATTACATTTCATGCAGAAAAAAAATTCCAATTTGTGCTCCTGGGATTAAAAAAAAAAAGTTTAGAGAAATGCTTTTGTAGCAGGAAAATAACATAAACAGTAATTTCCATAGGAATTATAGTGGTCGGTTTAATTAAAAGGCTTGATCAGAGCAAAGAGGAGACAGTGCCAAACTATACTAAAAACCATGGCATTCGTCGGCCCCTCTCACACTATTGTCTAGATAAAATCACTGCACTGAGCAGAAAACAGGCACCTGCATTTTCCTCATGATGTACAGGGGATTTTGATTACTGCCTGAATTATTATGTGGCTGTGATTTATTATCATATGGAATAACGAATACATCGAGTTTCAAATTAGACATCATTGCTTGGAGTCATAAATATCACGATAATATACTCTGTTTGGGGGACGTGAATGTGAAGGGGCTCCACCTAGGCCAGGGTGGAGTGCTCACTGCTCAGCAGGCTCCCTGATTATTTCTGGACTTCCAGCCCCCACTTAACTCCATCTAGTCACATCACACTTGTATCTCTGAAACTCCCCAGAGTGGAATGTTATTTAGGGAATGCTTCAGGTCTTCCTAACACACTGCAGTCATGATCAGGCTATTCCATCCTCAACAGAAGCAACTCTTCTTCCTGTTGGAGGACTTCGCTCTGGGGCACCTGCCAACCACCGGTCAGGCTTGAAGGCTTTTCAGGAGGTGTCCTACAATGGCGGCGGTTTAGTCACATGGTCACATTTTGCCTCCCTGGTGATGAATGGGACGCACCTGCAGGGTGTCTCCATGGGACTAGGGGTATAATCTGTGGCCACAGAACACTGACCAAGGCATCCCCAGGGGCTAAGCCCTCACAGCTCCATGATCCTTGTTTTATTCATTGCTGTATCCCAGCAGAGCAGTGATCCAAGATTTGTGAGGCTGGAAGTTTGTACTGTTTGGGAAGAGGGGACTGTTGTTTTTTTAAAAATTATACAATTAAGTACAAAACAGATATTTAGAAGGGTCTCCTGCAAGTGAGGAGGCTGGATCCTGACCTTTCTTAGCCTTGGGGTCGGTCAGCCTCTGGCCACACCCTACATTTTCTCTCCCTCATTTCTTCCCCACCCCTCCATCTGTCTCTCTCTTCCACACCCCTTTTTATTTTCTCTCGTGTTTATTTCCATGCATGGTCTCATGTTGATCTGTTCATTGAGCACAGCTCCCTGATCCTGTGCTTTAAAAAATGAGCTCCTCTCATTTCAGGACTTTATCTGGCCTTTCTCATTTGGGTGAATCCACCCAGAATCATCTATGGTGGAGCAAATGGTAGGTTTATTTTTGTAAAAATTTCAGTTCCTGGTCTATTGAGATCTGGAGCCCTCCTTAGCAGGGAAAGATACACATATTAGTAGACATGTGTGAGCTGAATATTTTGTTTCCTATTTGATGTAAATTTAAAACAGGATCATAATCAAATTGGCTGGCACCCCCTGGAGCAGTACACAGACATCTGTCTTATTTTTTCATTTTCTCTGTAAGTTCTATTAATACAACACAGTGATGTTAAATGCATATTTGCTTCTCGTAAATAGCTCGTGTTTACCAAAAATAATCATCATTTTCATTCTCCTCGCAAGTGAAAGCTAGAAAATCATGGCCACGATTGGTTCATCTCTCCCCCACCCGCTTTTGTTTTATTGTAGGCTTTGGTGAAGGTCAATGTGAAACTGAAGCCAATGCTGGATTCCGTGGCCACCAACAGAAGTAAGTGGGAAGAGTTGCACCAGAAAAGGCTGCTCGTCTCCGCGGCTGCCTCCGCCCCCTCTGCCAACGTCATGGAGACCAGGGGTGACAGAAACTAACCCTTCAGGCCAGCCGCTGCTACAAGGTGACTGCGCCCTGGAGAGCCGGCTTGGGTCCCGCACACCATTCTTTTGTTCCTTTAAGCTCACACAGACGTAAAACCTCAGGGATGTGCTGAGAAGCATGCCTGGACTTTCACCTTGAAGTGTGGTGTCAGCAATAAAGGATAGAGGAGGAAGTGGGGGCAACAAGCACACCCCAGGACCCTCACCTTCCCCTGATGCGCACGAAGATCCTGTGCTGAGACGAAGAACCTGGGCAGAGGGCAGCTGTGGGTCCAGGACCTGAGGGTGGTTGGCCCTGCTCACGCGGAGCTAAGGGAACGCTGAACAGTGCAGGCGTCATTAGCGCTGCTTCACTTTGCATATGGCTGTTCTGTTTGTTACAAGCCAAACAATGCCTGCCTTTGCTTCCTCTCCCAAGCTCCCTTTTGTGCCCGACTGTCCTTAGAATCCCAATTTGTATTCTGTGGAGATATCTTATTTTCGATCCTAAAGCTTCTTAATGATAGATCAGAGCCTTCAGAATTGCCTCCCTAAAAGAGACATCTATATTATCCTTACAAAAACCAGCCATTCCCAGTTTCCCCTAAAAATGTCCGTAGTAGGAAGACAGCAAATGTGTTTGTCTGATTGGTGTTTACACAAGATTCGTAACATTACATTGGGATTGAGGTCCTCTTTTTCAGTTTTTAGATTCAACCTTCGATGTAGATCAAGTCTTCCCTTAGCAGGAATGGATTGATGGACTTTAATTAAAGTTAGGATGAAAGGAAATCTATAGGTGGATTTACCATGAGTGACGTGAGAACATTCAGAACTATTTCCAACAGTGAGACATTTCACAGGGACACAGCAGAGCCGTGGAGAATAATCATTGACAACCTTGAGTTCTAGTGATGAGTTTCAGCATAAAGTTTAGGGTTACTGCCAGGGCCAACTGAAAGCCACATGGAGGGCTCCCCAGTTTTGGATGTTTCCTTAAGTATAAAATATAACGCTTGAAATATTAAGAAATAACAGTCTGGGCAGTGAACAAACATCCTACAGAAATCCCGGTTTATAAAAGGTAAGAATGCATGCATGCTAAGTTGCTTCAGTCATGACTGACTCTTTGCAACCCTATAGACCATAGCCTGCCAGGCGCCTCTGTCCATGGGATTCTCCAGGCAAGAGTAGCGGAGTGGTTGCCATGCCCTCCTCCAGGGGATCGTCCCAACCCAGGGATCGAACTCGGGTCTCTTACGTCTCCTGCACTGGCAGGCGGGTTATCTACTACTAGCACCACTTGGGAAGCCCATAGATAAGAATAAGCTCTGTTAAACAGATGCAGAGATCAGGACGCTGAGAGCCGGAGGACATTGTATGCCCTATCCAAAGTCCCCGCTGTGGGGCTTTCTGGTGGTCCAGTAGTTAAGAATCTTCCACCACAAAGGAACTAAGACCCTGCATGCCATGAGCTACAACCAAAAAAGAAAAGAAAAAACCAAACAATGCTGGGCTAGAAGCTAGGCCTGTACCCTGGCTCTGGCACTATTCACTGGGTGGCTTTAGACAAATCACTTAACTTTTTCCTTTTTCCTCATTAGTCAAATGAGATTAAGAAATTATTTTCAAACATAACTTAACCTTAGAACTCTTCGTTCAAATAAATCTTACAGAGAATCCCCAAGACATAAAAAAACCTAAAAGTCCAAGTCCTCTGTTTGAAGGTGGGTTGGGGGAGCCCTATGAAGCTTCATCTTTTTGATTACACACCTAGCGGCCCATAAAGGGCCTCTGAGGAATTTGAAAATCTCTGGGCCAGATGAACCTTGAAGCCCACTCCAGTTCCAAAAAAATCTAAAATGTAAAACCATTTCTGTTCTTGTTGTTGCTGGTCCGTGTCAGTTATTAACCTTACTCAGAGAAAGAGGGGCCACGTTCCACCAAGGACGTTGTCTTCCTGGCACATAGTAGACATCGGGGAAATGTTGAAAGAATGAGTAAATTAGGGAACCAAGACAGAAGTAAGGGACGAGCAAGGTAACCATGAGGAAGAAGAAAGACTCTACATGACCAGAAATGGAGGAAAAGAAAACCATAAGCCAGGCAAATGGGGAAGAGGAGGAGGAAAAGGAGGGAGCCAGAAGAAAATAACAAGGAAAATACAGGGCCCAGTGCAGGTGGGAGGAGATGGCAAAGGGAAGGTGAGCACTAATCCAAACAAGGAAAAATGGCACTTGCTATCAAAAAAAAAAAAAATGAAGGTCCTGTCATCAATTGCTTAGAAAAGAGAGATACTTGAGTAGGGACGGGATTGACAAAAGAGAGAAGGAAGGAGTGGGAACCCTAAAAAAATAACGTTCCCAGCTACCCTCTACCACTGTCTCTGTGGGGAAGTCTGGAGAAACTCGAGGAGAAAATAAGTGCAGGAAAAATTGCCTCTGCAGAGCAGGTAAGAGGAGGTTGTTCAGATTTATGGATTTTATTAAGCCAGTTTTCCGAGTCACTCAGCTATAAAGGAAAATAGCTTCTGCTGGGCTGTCTCCCTCCTTCAGGTGAGGAAAAAAGGGCGGGTGGAAGCAGGGATAGACCCTGGTGTGTGTCTGCAGCTAGAAGCACTGCAGGTGTTTCCAGCTGTCGTGTCACGTCATGTTCGTATCACAAGCGGGAATTGAAAATCAGTCCATGTGAGGCAGAGATGAACCCACATCTGTCATCCTCCCCAACGATAAATAAATAAATAGCCCAGAAAGATGGATGCCAGTGTATCTAGAGCAAAATTTTAAAGCATGTGCTTTATGATAAAACTCGACCCAGGGTCCGATGGAGACTGCAGGCAGCTACATGCACTGTGGCTACCCTGCATGTTGATGCTGCATACTGCTAAGGGGAATGTAATTTATAGCAGAAACCCTACGGCTTCCACTAAGGTTGAGTTTTCCTCTCATTTTCTTGCCTTTTTATTGGCTTCACTGCACGGTTGCCAATAGCAACATCCACTGGTAGCAAGGGGAGTTCAACACCATTGCAATCTGCCATACAGTGGAGCCCTGACAATGTCAACCATCAATCAAGTGGCTGTTTGTAATTGCCTCCATCTATTTCTCCTGTCTCCAGGTATCTTTCCTATTGTGGGTCAAAATTCAGAAACTGCTGACTAATGCCCAGGTCTGTTCCTCCAGGACCATGAAACAGTAGAAAAGGAGGGTAGCAGGCTCCCAGGAGCCAACAACCCAGAAGGTTAGAGGTTGAACTTGGGAGTGTGGGGTATTTTAAATCTAAGTAATGTATAACTTTAGAACAATTTGAGGTATGTGTGGTTACCATATAATCTGCTTCCCCAAAACAGAAAAAGAAAATTTCCCAATCGTTATTATTAGTGTTTATTTCCTATTGGAGGAAGGAATTTAAATGTGAACCTTCTTATAAAACCTCCAACTGATCAAATGTTTGGTTCTCTTGGCATTTATGGTTGAAATGACTTCATCCTACTTTGTCCACGAGGTGTATTTTTCTCAGGCAGGCTGTTTATCATTTTATTAGTCAGTACGTGGGTAATACATGCACAACCTACAATATAGCTGGCAATCCCGGCCAGGAGGGACAGCTTGGCAGACTGTAAAGGGCACCGCCCCAGCGCACAGTGGATGGGGCTCCCCCTGGCCTGGCTTGTTATCTTGGGACCCTCAGGTCTCGGATTTTCCACCTGTAAAATAAAAGCCCTGACTTTGATTCAGTTCATCCTTACACCAAAGGACCAAGCTAAGTGTTTAACTTTAAAAAATTATTCCATATAATTGTCTTATTCACTCTTCTCAAACAAGATAGGGATAAAGAGGTCATCTCCTCCCTAGAGACAAAATAAAAACTTACATACATGGAGTAGTTACAAAAACAACCTTAGCACAGATATGTCTGAGCCTGTGTCTAATGATCATAAAAGACATGGTCATCAGTATAATTTTAAAAAATATATCGTTTTATTCCATAAAGGACAGCTTTAGATTATCTCGTAGCATAGACATCCCATAAATGGTAGCCAGTTTAATTTAGAATTTATAAAGTGAGTCAAAAGAAGTTAAAATTGCGTGTGTTTTCTGTTTCTGAAATCTGCTATGTCCACATATTTCCAGGTATTTTATATTTAAATACCCATTGGGCTGGGTTAGAAATAATCATTAAAATTTTGTTAGTGAAATAACCATCTAATATTAATGCTACAGGAATTCAGTTGCTTTTTTCATGTATCAAAATGTATCATATTTGATCCACTTACCTTAGGTCATTAAACAGAATCTGCTTAATTTACTTTGTGGTAGAATTATTTTAAAATCCATTCCTCCTGCTGACTCAGTGAATTACAGAAAGATAAAATACAGTTTCATCTCCATTAATAGTGTGAAAAACTCCTGCCAAGTGGGACAGAAATCTAACAGATTAAGGGGAGATTTACATATAAAGAAAAATGTTTGGGCTGGAAAAACAATATTCAAAAGAGATCATTAAAGCAAAAGAGTAAAACCTAATTTGGGACCCTAAAAACTATGGCAGTGCCACTGCAGTGAAGTTTCACTGTCGGCTTCAGAACAACAGTCTCTGAAACAGTTGTTATGTCACGTGCTGTAAAGAACTCCCGAAGCTCACGTGTATCAGGAAATGTAAAGGCTGAGTCTGACCATAAGAAGCCAAAATTTCATAAGTTTCATAAGTGACCCATAATGGAATGAAACATATAGGCAGCAGGAGTGATGTGTCTGGAGAGCTCCACGCTGAACACTTAGACTTAATGCCTGAGGTCCCGCCTTCATCGCTTGTGCACCTTTTCCTCAGCTGGTAATCAGGTTGCACATCTTTTCTAATTTAATTTAGAACGTTCTTACATATTTAGTCCATCTCTCAATAGCACTAAAGATAAGTTAGTCACCTGTGTAGCACATCCCTACTAATATTGTTGAACATATACACGGGTACAAAAATATGTTTGTTTTACTGAGTGAATGAAGTATTTCCTATAAAAAAAAATGTGTTATTTCAGGCCACCATTTATCTTTGTGTTCATTTTCTCTGTATGTGTATTAGAATCTCGATTATTTTTTCTTTAGATTTAGATGGTCATATTTAGATGAATTTTAAAAAAAATACAAATAGCACTGTATGGAAACAAGAGTTTAGGTGTTGGCGAATCTCATCCTCTTGGGGAAAAATATTTTTGCCATTTTATTTTGATGTACAATAATCTAAAAAGGATCCCCTACTGATTTGCTTCTTAATTATTATTGTTTTACACAAAAGCAGCGAAATCTGTCTTCAATTGACTTATCGGACATCACTCCCTCTGTATAGATTTCCCAGGCTGATGTGTCATTATAGGAATACTACATTATAACACTGCTTGACCATTTCACATGCATCTAATCCATGATTTTGAAACTACTTTAAGGGAACTAAATATCTTTGTTTTTAACAAAATGCTTAAAGCTTAACTAAACCTCTAAAATACTCTTTATTTCCCTTGAGAAGAATGATTTAAGGGCTGAAAGAGGCAGGCATGCATCCGAAGACCTAGGGTTTAAATTCTGACTGTCCATTTAGCCCGTTAACCTTGTGTTCATCTGTGATGTTTGCTTGTGTAAGAAGATAGTGGGACAGCCCTGTCCATGGAGCATCTTAAAGATGACAAAAGGTTCTTAGAATTACTGAAGTTTTTCTGGAGGGATAAGAGTCTGCAGCCCAATGCAGACGAGTTCCCTGTGCCTGTTACAGACTGCTCAAATTTGCATGGGCAATTACACAGGGGGATCGCATCAATGCAGGGCCGCCAGCCACTGACGCCATACAATTACACAGTGGCTTCGGTGCTTAAACTTTAAAATTCTTACACCATTGTGCCTGTTCTATTAGAACAAACTGCAGCAAATGATCCAAAGCGGATTCCAATGACTGGAGAGGAGGTGCTCACGGGGAGAGGAAGAGGTGTAGTCTGGCCCCTACTGGCCAGCTTAAGCAATCACCAGTCCCCGCACGCTGACTGAGGCAACCACACGTTTCTTTGTGCTCTGTAGTCCATGCTTCTCAGGTGGAGCCAACAGTAAGAATTACCTAATTCACAGCAGGGCTGTGAGGATTAATGAGGGAAGTTAGGCAAAGCAGGACCTGGTCCTGGTACAGAAAGTACTGCATAAACACAAGGGCTTAGGCTAGCTCTTTTTGGAGGGTTGATTGATTTCATTAAATGCAAGTATCCACAGTTGTGCCTTCTCTGGTAATTGCATTTATAAACAGCAATGTTATTGTGCTCTTCCTAATAAGTTAATTTCAATAATAACACCATAAGCCCCCAAATATAAGGTACTTGACTTTAAAAAAAAAAAAAGGTATATCCAAGAAGGAAATCTAATTAAAATATTAATAAAGCTGGAACCACCAGTGAAAGGAGAATTCATGAGGTTAAATGTATTACCATCTGAGCATAAATGTTCCCAAGTGTTAATCTGGTACACAATTTTTCCAAAACTCTTAGATTGAATAGATGCACCGAAAAGTCAATCAATTACATTTCCAATTTGACAAAAATTTATTATTTCTGCCCCCTTTGTGATGGAAGATTTCGGGGGGTGGGAAGGAAGACACAAGGGGACTGAACCAATAAGGGGGCTGGCCACATCCTGAAGAAAATGGCTTGAGATGAGAGGGATCAGACTTAACAACTGAAAAATGGTTTTGCAGGAAGTCTTCCTTTGTCAAAGAAATTGTCTGACCCCAGCTACAGTTGTTGAGATGTTCATAAATTACCAATGTTTATCAACAGGAAATGATTACATTTAGAGGATAAATTAAAAAACATACTTTCCAACTAGTTTTAAAAGAGAATGTCAAATAGATTATACATAAAATAGGATATGGAATTTGGTCAGATTTGACAGGTAGAAATATAAGCATGTTAAGAACCAGACATCACACTTTTAGCTCCTATCCATTTTGCCCAAATGAAATTCTTCTGTGTGGTAAATATGCCTCTCTTCATGCAGCAAAATCCACCCTGAGTCCAACACCATTTTCCTAAAGTCTAATTCCTTTCAACAAAGCACTAAATCTTTTCACTGCAACCACCAAATGCTTTCTTATTGCTAGAAATGGTACAATACACTAACTTTTTGATACATGCTCCAGCTTTCCAAGATTGTCTTGGAAACAAAATGATCCTTTATGACATTTTATAATATCCCGCCCCATTTATTGCTTTCCAGAATTTTTATCATTAATTAAAGGGCCTTCTTTCACCATCCCCCACCCCCCCAAAAACCTAATCTATTCCCCAACTGCCTGTCATAGACTAAATAAAAGTCGGTCTATCACAGCAGCAGGCATGGTCATGCCAATTTCACAGTGTGATTTGTGCACTCATTTCATTTTGAAAATGACCCTGCCCTCCATCTGTCTAAGCCGAATGTCCTGCTTTTTTCAAGCCAGGCCTCAGGAGCAGCAGCACATGAAATAAGAAGGAAGAACTGCTTCCCTCCTGCCCACTTCAGCAGCCATGCTCACAGACAGGTACCAGCACAAAGAGGGGAACCTCAACTGATGCCCATAGGGAGGGGAGAAATTTAGGGGAGAGCAGAGGCCTTCTAGTTTGCTTCCATTCCCAAGAGGCCATTTGAAGGTGAATGCTTTCATGATGCAAATACAACCCTGAAAATTGGACTGATAAACTAAAGATACAAATGATAATTTCCTATTTCCATATTCAATAGCACCTCACCCAAAGTACCAGATTACACAAAAGGATTTTAAAATATTAATATTGAGCTTGAGTTTCCAAGGGACAAGTATAATCGGGCAGTCATAAAGGTGAAGACCCTCCCCCAGCCACCCAGCCCACTCCTGGATTACTGAGCAGCACTAGCAAGCATCCCTCAGCCCAAGCACCTCCCTGGGTTGAAGGCCCTAAAAGGGTGTACCCAGAAATTGAGTTGAAAGAAGACTCAGAGTACAATTATAGTGGGGCTTATCCATTGCTTTCTCTGGGGATCTTAAGTGGGCCAGAATGCTATTCAAACCCATCTGAAATGGGTACAGTTTGTCCTGTTCTCAGTATCATGAAGTGGAAGGTTTCTTGTCTGGTCCCACCCAGAAGAACAGAAATCTTGTCAATTTCTCAGCAAGGAAACCTGAAAGAGCACAGAAAATCAATTGCTTTAGGATATGAGCAATGTCTCCTGCCAGCTGTACTAGGTGACTAGGAACTATACCACCCCCATTAGTTATTTTCCAACACCTGCTCACAGCTACAATTCAGATATGGAAGTTCAAATGTCTATTGCGCACACCAAGTTGATTGGTTGTTTTAATAGAAGGAAAAAAGACACTACTTTTCCAGCACACAATGCGGCACCAAACTCAGGGCCTTTGCAAACTCATCTATAGGAAATACATGGAATCGGATACAAATAGTCCCTATTTCCTACGGAAACTAGCTGCTGAATATCATGGCAATACTGCTGTGCGCTCTTGAGCAAATTCTTTGCTCAAAAAAAAAAAATTTTTTTTTTGCTGTGTGGTCTTGAGAAAATTCTTTACAACTTTCTAGTACACAGATTCTATACCTGTAATAAAGAGAACACATGTGGTGATTAAGATTAGAAATAAGGTACATCAATTGTCTGAGGGCAATACAATATGGTTAGTGGGGGCACTGGAATTTATACACAGAAAAGATGTTATGGGCAGCAAAAGGACTTGATTGACTCTTTAAGTATACAGGAAAGACATGATTTTATTTGTACACTGTTTACTTTGGTAATAGATAGGCCAATGTAGATCATGGATAATCACTGGAGATGTAGGGGGATTGAGGAAGATTAGTTTCTTACATGTAGTGAAAGTTGGGGAGCCAGACCAATAGGTATGACCAAGATTGAACACTAACATCTACTCAGTAGTAACTGTCCCTTGTGGAGGGCGGAAAGAACACCTGGATCTAACACTGAATGTCTTCCAGTACCAGACAATATTCACAAAACCATTTCCCATCGTTAACTTGCGGAAACGACAAAAATAAGCATTATTATCTACTGCAGATTGCTTAGAAAGGGTGCCAAGGCAGCTTAAAAAGAGAAGCTACTCTAATTCCAAAAGAATTCCCAAGAGATATTCCACCTTTTCCTTCTCATTAAATTATAAAAACTAACCGCGAAACGACACCATGAGTATATATTGCAAAGTGTATAAGGCTAAAAAACGTAAGGGGCTTCGGATCGCAAATCTTTCTTCCCCGAGCCAGAGACAGGTGACACAAAAGGCGGCCAGCAATTTTAATCAATAACACTAAGGGACGGCAAGAGGGTCCGTGCTGCAGAGACTACGCCTCCCAGCATGCAGCGCTGCACGTCCCGACGCCAGCGCGATCGGACCAGTGCCTGCCGGGAAGTAGAGTTTCCGTTTCGGAACTGCCCCGAAGCCTTTCATGTATCGTGCGTGACTCACGACCTCCGCAGCCCGGAGTTCTTGGGGACTAATACAGTAATTAAACAATTCACTTCAGTGATTCTTTTATATCCTTACGCAGTTTTCCCGTTGCCAAGTAATATCCGGACAAAAGAGTTTTCCGTTTCCGGTTGGCATGTTGCCTTGGTAACTGGGATGCACAGCCGCGGAGGCAGTTATGGCGGGGCTGGGCGGTGAGCCCATCCCCGACGGGGAGTTCACCGCGGTTGTGTACCGGCTCATCCGGGATGCCCGGTACGCCGAGGCCGTGCAGCTGCTGGGCGGAGAGCTCCAGCGGAGCCCGAGAAGCCGCGCCGGGCTGTCGCTGCTGGGCTACTGCTACTACCGCCTACAGGAGTTCGCGCTGGCTGCCGNGCGGTTGTGTACCGGCTCATCCGGGATGCCCGGTACGCCGAGGCCGTGCAGCTGCTGGGCGGAGAGCTCCAGCGGAGCCCGAGAAGCCGCGCCGGGCTGTCGCTGCTGGGCTACTGCTACTACCGCCTACAGGAGTTCGCGCTGGCTGCCGAGTGCTATGAGCAACTGCGCCAACTGCACCCGGAGCTGGAGCAGTACCGCCTGTACCAGGCGCAGGCCCTGTACAAGGCCTGCCTCTACCCAGAGGCCACCCGTGTGTCCTTCCTCCTCCTGGACAACCCCGCCTACCACAACCAGGTCCTCCGTCTCCAAGCCGCGATCAAGTACAGCGAGGGCGACCTGCCCGGGGCCAGGAGCCTGGTGGAGCAGCTACTGAGTGAAGGAGAAGACGGCGGAGGCGAGAACGAGCTGGATGGCCAGGTCAATCTGGGTTGTTTGCTCTACAAGGAGGGACATTATGAAGCCGCGTGTTCCAAGTTCTCTGCGGCCCTGCAGGCTTCGGGCTACCGGCCTGATCTTTCCTACAACCTGGCTTTGGCATATTTCAGCAGCCGACAGTATGCATCCGCCCTAAAGCATATCGTGGAGATTATTGAACATGGTATCCGCCAGCACCCAGAGCTGGGTGTGGGCATGACCACTGAAGGCATTGATGTTCGAAGTGTTGGCAACACCTTAGTCCTTCACCAGACTGCCCTGGTGGAAGCCTTCAACCTCAAGGCTGCCATAGAATACCAACTGAGAAACTATGAGGCGGCCCAGGAAACCCTCACTGACATGCCACCAAGGGCAGAGGAGGAGTTAGACCCCGTGACCCTGCACAATCAGGCACTAATGAACATGGATGCCAGGCCCACAGAAGGGTTTGAAAAACTACAGTTTTTGCTCCAGCAGATCCCCTTTCCTCCAGAGACCTTTGGCAACCTGCTGCTGCTCTACTGTAAATATGAGTATTTTGACCTGGCAGCGGATGTCCTGGCAGAGAATGCCCATTTGACTTACAAGTTCCTCACACCTTATCTCTATGACTTCTTGGATGCCATGATCACTTGCCAGACAGCTCCTGAGGAGGCTTTCATTAAGCTTGATGGTCTAGCCGGGATGCTGACTGAACAGCTCAGGAGACTCACCAAACAAGTGCAGGAAGCAAGACACAATAAAGATGATGAAGCTATCAAAAAGGCAGAGAATGAATATGATGAAACCCTTGAGAAGTACATTCCTGTGTTGATGGCCCAGGCCAAAATCTACTGGAACCTTGAAAATTACCCAATGGTAGAAAAGATCTTCCGCAAATCTGTGGAATTCTGTAACGACCACGATGTGTGGAAGCTGAATGTGGCTCATGTTCTGTTCATGCAGGAAAACAAATACAAAGAAGCCATAGGTTTCTATGAGCCCATAGTCAAGAAGCATTATGACAACATCCTGAAAGTCAGTGCTATTGTGCTGGCCAACCTGTGTGTTTCATATATTATGACAAGTCAAAATGAAGAAGCTGAGGAGTTGATGAGGAAGATTGAAAAAGAGGAAGAGCAGCTCTCCTATGATGACCCAGATAAGAAAATCTACCATTTCTGCATTGTGAATTTGGTGATAGGGACGCTTTATTGTGCCAAAGGAAATTATGACTTTGGTATTTCCCGGGTTATCAAAAGCTTGGAACCTTATAATAAAAAACTAGGAACTGATACGTGGTATTATGCCAAAAGATGCTTCCTGTCATTATTAGAAAACATGTCAAAACACATGATTGTACTTCGTGACAGTGTCATTCAAGAATGTGTTCAGTTTCTAGAACACTGTGAACTTTATGGGAGGAACATACCTGCTGTTATTGAGCAACCCCTGGAAGAAGAAAGAATGCATACTGGAAAGAATACAGTCACATATGAATCCAGAGAGCTAAAAGCTTTGATTTATGAGATTATAGACTGGAATCTGTAGTAATATCTAATGATGGCTTTTATCAAAATGGCTCTGTTAACTTTATATATTTGCAACTCTGTCATCTTTGGCGTTTTCACATTTGTTGTACATTGAAATTTGTACACTTGAAAATTATAATGAAAATAATTTAGACGTGTCTTTTGAGAAACATCACAAAAGGATTATGATAAAAAGAACTTGAACCCTAGAAAGATTTATGAAAAATTCAAAAGTGAATGGGGAAATGTGTCTAATAGTATTTGTAATGACTACATCTCCTCTCCTTTGTATCTTTTGTGTTTTGCTATACTCTGAAAAAATCCTGCACAAGAAGATTATATCCTCCAGGGACCAAGCACTGTCAAGTCCAGAACTCAGTTAATGTGTAGGACATCTGGAGATTAATAATCTCAAAGATTTCATGTTATACTCCAACAATTTATCTTTGAGTAACATTAATTTGTAATGCATATGTTTTGCATAGATTTTAGTATGTCTTGGCAGAATTTTCCAATACAATTGTAATGCTTTCTTTAACAAAAATTCTTTATATCCCAATTTTTTTTTTTACCTGCAAGATTTAGTAGGAAATTATACCATAACAAAACTATGGTGCTGTGGTGTGGAGACAATAAACAACTGATAAATTTTCATGGTTTTCTTTTGTCCATTTGTTAATAATTTGAATATATGATGTTACTCTTTTCTTTAACTGATTAATAACACTTATTAATAAAGTTCTAAGATTCCCTTAAAACTTGGTTTTTAATTCTTGTTTCTACTTAGGACACATTAATACTGGACTTTGTTTTTATGTTGTAACCTCTTGGAGAAAGAAAAATACTCTACAAAAAAAAAAATTCTATTCCAATCACTCCATCAAATTCTTCTACTCATACCATAAAATGTTATCAGTGGATTCTGAAACCTTATGACATTTAATTTTCTACAAGCTATAAGAGCTTTATTATTTGTTTCCTCCACCCCTTATACCTTTGTTCTTCAAAAGAGTGACTGGCATGACCACTTAACCTGACTTAAAAAAAGTCAACAACATTAGGTTGAACCATATGAAATTGCTGATTTTAAAAGTTTTCAACCTACAAAAACAGCAGTTCCCATGGTTCAACCTAATAGCTCTCAATGAACAGTAGGAATTCCTGCTGTTTTTTTAATCTTCAGGGAGGAAAAAAACTAATGGTACCTAGATGAAGCATGCTGAGAATAATTGTGTAGCGTGACATCTTTGGGTACTGAGATTCTATATCTGAGAATTTGGCTCATTGTGAATTTTGCATGGGCTTGAAATTATGTCATATTTAGTCTGTTATCTGAGCTAGTACCATTTATCCAGCTGATGGTTATGGCCCCATATTTGGAAGGAAATTCTGAAGGGATTATTAAATGAGTTTATATGTCATACACTGTAGAAAATTTTCCATTTCCTTATGAAGTATAGATAACATGGAGTCTCCTTGCTCAAGGAAGTGACTCCTTTCCAAACCTACTAGTTCCAAATAAACTTCTGGAGCATGTTAAGAACACGTTTTGCAGTTTCAGTTTTCCTGTTGGCATGTTAACTTGAACAAACGATGTGCATACCTGCTGTTACTGAACTACTCCCGAAAGAAGAATGTGAATATTGGAAAGAATACAGTCACATATGAATCCAGACAGTTAGAAGCTTTGATTCAAGGGATTACGGCTCCCAAGTGGAAAATTCTTAAAGAGATGGGAATACCAGACCACCTTACCTGCCTCCTGAGAAACCTGTATGCAGGTCAAGAAGCAACAGTTAGAACCAGATGTGGGACAATGGACTGGTTCAAAATTGGGAAAGGAGTACATCAAGGCTGTATATTGTCACCCTGCTTATTTAACTTATATGCAGAGTACATCATGTGAAATGATGGATTGGATGAAGCACAAGCTGGAATCAAGATTGCTGGGAGAAACATCAATAACCTCAGATATGCAGATGATACCACACTTATGGCAGAAAGTGAACAGGAACTAAAGAGCCTCTTGATAAAGGTGAAAGAGGAGAGTGAAAAAGCTGGCTTAAAACTCAACATTCAAATACTAAGATCATGGCATCTGGTCCCATCACTTCATGGCAAATAGATGGGGAAACAATGGAAACAATGACAGACTATATTTTCTTGGGCTCCAAAAATCACTGCAGGTGGTGACTGTAGTCATGAAATTAAAAGATGCTTGCTCCTTGGAAGAAAAGCTATAACAAACCCAAACATCATATTAAACAGCAGAGATTTTGTCAACAAAGGTCCATATAGTCAAAGCTATGGTTTTTCCGGTAGTCACGTATGGATGTGAGAGTTGGACCATAAAGAAGGCTGAGTGCTGAAGAGTTGATGCTGTTGAAATGTGGTGTTGGAGAAGTCTCTTAAGAGTCCCTTGAACTTTAAGGAGATCAAACCAATCAATCCTAAAGGAAATCATTCCTAAATATTCACTGGCAGGACTGATGCTGAAGCTGAAACTCCAATACTTCGGCCACCTGACTCATTGGAAAAGACCCTGATGCTGGGAATGATTGAAGGCAGGAGGAGAAGGGGATGACAGAGGATGAGATTGGTTGGGTGGCATCACGAACCCAATGGACATGAGTTTGAGCAAGCTCAGGGAGCTGGTGAAGGACAGGGAAACCCGGCATGCTGCAGTCCATGGGGCAGAAAGAGTAGGACACGACTGAGCAACTGAACAACAGCAACACGAGATTACAGGTTGGGTTATGTAGTAATGCCTGGTCATGGCTTCCATTTAATTCTTCATTAGCCCCATTTCACAAATTTTTAAAATCTGTATTTATCCTTGCCAACTTTTGTGTTGTTCACTCAGTCGTGTCCAACTCTTTGCAACCCAATGGACTGCAGCAGGCCAGGCTTCCCTGTCCTTCACCAACTCCCAGAGCTTGCTCAGACTCAAGTGCATTGAGTCGGTGATGCCATCAACCATCTCTTCCTCTGTTGTTCCCCTCTTCTCCTGCCTTCAGTCTTTCCCAACAACTTTGCAGTTGTTATATTTGAACTTTGTACACTTAGAATTATAATAACAAATATTATTTGATGGACTTCTCCATCTTATTAAGAGTAGGGAGAACTTCCCTGGTATTACAGCGGCTAAGCATCCACCTGCCAATGCAGAGGATATGGGTTCAATCCCTGGCTCAGGAAGCTTCCACATGCTGTGGAGCAACTAAGCCCACGTACCACAACTACTGAACCTGTGCTCTAGAGCCCACATGCTGCAACTACTGAGCCCAAAGGCCACAAGCACTGGAGCCGGAGCACCCTAGGGCCCTCAGTTCACAACTGCTGAGCCCGTGTGCCACGACTATTGAAGCCCATGTGCCTAGAGCCATCCTCTGCAACAAGAGAAGCCACAACAGTGAGAAGCCCACACGCCACAACACAAGCCCCTGCTCACTACCACTAGAAAAAGCCTGCATGCAACAGTGAAGACCCAGAGCCACAGAATCAACGTTTTTCAAAAAGGGGACATACAATATAAGCTAAATCACCGTTGCATTCTCTCTGCCAGTAATAGTCACCAGATATTGGCCTCAAGCAACAGTTGCTGGAGTGACATCTCTATATAAGCAAGTAACCATAAAGAGCAATTTCTTCGCTACTTTAGGCTATAGAAACGGCTGTGGCATGAACCAAAGAACTGTTAAGAGCGGGTGTGTTTGCGTTACTCTGGTGACCTGGATATAACGGTCCATGGCTGGACCATTTCTTTTGGCAGTGCAATGTGGCATGCAGGACCTTAGTTCCCCCCACCCCAGGGAGCAAACCCAAGCCCCTGGCAGCGGAAGTGCAAAATCTTAACCACTAGACCAGCAGGGAAGTCCCTGGACCATTTCTTAATCAGCAAATAAATCTAGGTTCATTGTGCCATCTCAGGATAGATTGCGCTGTCCAGTAAGACCAATTCGTATTAAAACTTAATGCCTTCACCCTATTTTTTTTTAGCCCTTCAACTTTGTGGATCTCAGCAATGTTGAGTTTGGACCCTGGGCTAAGTTCTTTGAGAAGTACAAGTACTAAATGAATAAGGACTGTTCTTTTCAGGTATGAAGTTTGGTTTATGACTTCATTTTTCTTCCATAATTTGGTAGCGTGATTGGTCTTAAGTTTTATAATCAAAATTTCCCTTCACATTCCATTTTTAATTTTTTTAGAATCGATTGTGCCTCCTTGTGAATACTAACAAATATCAAAAGTGGAGACTATAATGAGTTCAAGGTAGGAGGAAATGAGCACTGAACTGCTAATGAAAAGACTAAAGTATTGAGTTTCAGACTTTCCCCAGTCAAGTTTTAGGCCTTAAGAAATTCACTAACCCCTTGAGATCCCAGTCATTTGACCTCCTGGATGCTCTTCAGTTACTTGCTACAACATCTGCTTCTATCTAAGTCATACAGAAGAAAGCTGCCTCCTTTTATGACATGAATATATTTTATTAAGTCACTCAGGAAACACAATATATATTTGTATTAACAAATGTTTTCTGGTATTTTTATTTATGACAGTAAACATTAACCCCTCAGGTAAATGTTGTTGTTATCTCATTGGATGCATTAACCTTTTGACAATTACTAAGAAATCTGGATTTTTGTCTTTTTTTCACTTGGAGATTTGCTTATAGCTCTAGCTATGAAAATGTATTATAAGCCAATCCTTGTTCTCTGCTATGGTTGTGCATAAATTAAGAATTTTGTAAATATTTATAAATTATTTCTCAATTTCTCTCTTGAAGTTTATCTACTGATGTCTATTTACTGGAAGAGGGGATATGTGCTTTTAATTATTCCCTAAGATGATATACCAAAAATGATATATATTTCTGGAGTTTTATTAACAAGTTATCATAGTATATATTTTTAAAATCAGTTATTCTTGAAATAATTAGAGTCTCTCACGCCCCTGAAGTGAGGCCTCCAGCTGCCAGTCTGCCAGAAATTTGGAAAGAAAGGAACATTGAGGTGAGGATGAAACAGAGCTTTAGCTGTGTGATTTACTTTACAGCCCACCTTGGATCCCCTTCATGCCCAGATCTCGGCAGTTAATCAAATGCCTGCTGCCATTAACAGAACAGCAATAATGGATAACAGAGTGGAAGTAACAGATGCCAGAGCTACTTCTGTAACTCACTCACTCAGTCGAGTCATCAGTCCTCACACCCTCGTTTCAATACAAGGAGGCGAGGTCATGCAGACTTTCAAAAGGACAAAGCCACAATCAACAGGAAGAGAATTCCTGTTTATAAAGCTTTCTTTTGGAGCGGTTTCTTTTTTTTGCCTTCAAACGGTCTATTTAGGAGGTAATAGTCTTTACTGCTATAAAATGTATCACAAGACAAGAAATGAAAAATATCTCTCCCTTACCACACACCCCCTTTTCTTTTTCTTTTTTATCCTTTATTTTCTGCCTTTTGTCAGTTATAAAAGGGAGTAATTTTCTGATGGCTGGTGGTTGAAACCATAAGCAGGTATTAAACTTGCATACCAACGTTTTAGCAATGTATCAGGTAAGCTAGCACTAACTATGATTATCAAGATGACTTTAGAACAATTTAATCATGCATTTTTGCAAATTGAAATAACACATCAATAAAAAGTGATTCTTAAATTAGTAAAGCCAGAGGAAAATTTTTAAAGGAATCACTAAAAGCACTGGCTCTGTATAATTTGTAGAATATGGTGAGCTTTGTTTGTATACTTGCAGGAACTCCTATACTTTTAAAAAAAAAAACTTTCTTTGATCTCAATAGAATAACAGTGACTTATGAAGATGTACAATACTGTTATTACTTAAAATGTTCCATGACATTGGGGATTAATTTTAGTCTTAAGTCTAGAGCATACTTGCATTTCTGCATCATAATCATTTTATATTGAAAAACAGAGCTGGGGATTAGCCATAAGGTAATTAATTCATTAGTTATAGGTATAGTGTGGTCTTTTTTAATATTTTGCTTTATATTAGGTGTAATGTCTTTTTTTAATATTATCTTGGCTGGAGACTGTATGGGGGCAGTTTGAGGTGATTACTTTGTACTTGAATCCCCCTATTAGTTGAGGTTCTTTTGGGTGTTTAAATCAACTCCCTTGGATTTGGGCCAGGTTTGATCTATCACATACTGAACTCTTGTCTACAGCAAAATATGTACATATTAGAAAATAAATTGCCTTCATAGGGAAAAACTATTAGAAAATAGAGTTCCATGCACATTTCTAGTAAGAAAAATGAGCATTTGTTAAAGTAGGGTCAGTCAATAACTTGACTGTGAATATTATTAGGTGAACATGTACACTAAATCCAGTGCTTGCTCAAAAGTGCAATTTGCACATATTTGTGAAATTAAACATCATTTATCAATGACTGGGTACCTCAGTTCAAAAACTAGAAAATGGCTAAAACTGCTCTGTGCCATCAGGACCCAAGTAGGCTGTGTGAGCAAGCATTTGTTGTTATTATTATTTTATTTCCAATTATTTTAGTACAAGAGGCAAATGCCTCAGATAAATGACATATGACGAAAGGTTTCACCAGCACTCATGGCAACTGCTCTACAAAGTTTGTCCACAGAGTATCCAAAGACTCTTAAAGATCTTGTCAAGACTTTCCAGGAAATTACTGGCTGGTTAGTATTTCTGTCTCTGCTATACATGGTGTGAACCTATTCTGTGAAGACTCAACCTCTTGGTCTCAGTTATTCCAAATTTGCCAAAGTCATCTCCTATAATTCATGTAGTTCATATACCAGAAAGAATATATACTTTGGAGACTAGAAGACATTTAAATTCATCTTTAAGTCAGGAAATGCAACATATTTATCGCAAGAGATGGCTACATCCTAATATTATAAAGTACAAGCTTCAGGAATTGGGACTTCCTGGTGGCCCAGTGGCTAAGACACCGAGCGCCCAGTGCAGGGGCCTCAGGTTTGATCCCTGGTCAGGGAACTAGATCCCACATGCCGCACCTATGAGTCCGCATGCTGCAACTAAAAAAGATCTGCATGCTGCAACTAAGACCCTGTGCAGACAAGTAATTTTTTTTTTTAGTTTCAAGAATCGAATCATAACAGGAACAAATGGGAACTAATCAAAGTTAGATGTGTTTCTATAGTAAAGGAAACCAAAAACAAATGAAAAGACAACCAATGAAACGGGAGAAAATATTTTCAAATGATGTGACCTATAAGGGCTTAGTTTCCAAAATATGCAGACAGCTCATACAGCTCAACAACAAAAAAACCAAACAACCCAATCAAAACATGGGCAGAAGAAATAAGTAGACATTTCTCTAAAGAAGACAGCATACAGATGGCCAGGAGGCACATGAAAAAATGCTCAACATCATTAATTATTATGGAAATGCAGATCAAAACTGAAATATCTGAGGCTCACAGATATTACTAGACTTGTCCAAGAACAAATAGAGGCCATACCAGGATCATAATACAGAGCTTCTGGCTCAGCTCTTTTGTGCTCTTTCCAATCGACCTCATTCCACTTCTTAGGTACTTTTTTTCCCACAAATTATTCTGACTCTATCAATGTTAAACATTCCTTTTTCCAGAGCCATGACTTTTACTACTTACATTGTTGCTGATTATTTAATATAATATTTAATGTTTATAGTATCTTGTAAATGGTTGTAACTGGCTTTTAGTTGAGTTCAGTTCAGTCGCTCAGTCGATTTCAACTCTTTGCGATGCCATGAACCACAGAACACCAGGCCTCCCTGTCCATCACCAACTCCCGGAGTTTACTCAAACTCATGTCCATTGAGTTGGTGATCCCATCCAACCATCTCAACTTTTGTCGCCCCCTTCTCCTCCTGCCCTCCATCTTTCCCAGCATCAGGGTCTTTTCCAGTGAGTCAGCTCTTCTCATCAGGTGACCAAAGGATTGGAGTTTCAGCTTCAACATCAGTCCTTCCAATGAACACCCAGGATTGATCTCCTCTAGGATGGACTGGTTGGATCTCCTTGCAGTCTAAGTGACTCTCAAGAGTCTTCTCCAATACCACAGTTCAAAAGCATCAATTTCTTCAGCATCAGTCCTTCCAATGAATATTCAGGACTGATTTCCTTTAGGATTGATTGGTTTGATCTTGCTGTCCAAGGGACTCTCAAGAGTCTTCTCCACCTAGGCAGAGCGAACAGCTTGCGGAGGTGGGGAGGGTGGGGTGGTTGAGAGAGAGAATGACAGAATCAAGGGGACAGAAGTTGAGAGCTTTCTGCATGTTTCTGTCTGAAGCAGGCAGAGTGACCTTAATTCTACCCAGCAGATCAGTGCTAGACTCTCAAGTTCCAAGCAGGCAGGGAACATGCCTCGTGTTCAAGAAATCCTTGCTGAAAGAACAGATAGTGGTGGAAACGGGATCAGAACCCAGGTTTCCCAAATCTGTATAGTGTTCTGGACGTCTTCTTAGTCTTGAAGAACGCTCGGACAATTACAAATTGGCCTTGGACAGTGGGTGACTATGATACTGTGGTTTATAATAAGAAATATTTATTTGGTCTTCATTCCTATTTTTGGCAGAGAGCTCCTAAAACCCTTGGAATTTCCTAAATTCTGAGACTGTTGAAGGTGTCTCTTGTTGTGTTAATGAGGTGACTAAGGATGGGGGCTGGTGAGCAGTGGAGCCAACCCCTGGACTAAAGGGTTGGAACTTGCAGTCCGATCCTTGGCCTCCGGGGAGGGGAGGAGACTGGAGACAGATTTTAAGCACCAATGGCCAAGGATTTAATCAATCATGCCTCTGTAATGAAGCCACCATAAAAACCCAACAGAACAGGGTTTGGATAGCTTCCAGGCTGGTGACCCAATAGAGATATGGGGAGAAAGGAGGTCATGGAAGCTCCTGGTCTTCTCCTGGTGCCTTGCTCTAGGTGTCTCTTCCATCTAGCTGTTATATCCTTTTATAATAATAAGCCGGTGATCTTGTAAGTACAATGTTCCTCTTGAGTTCTGTGTGCTGCTCTAGCCAATTAGTCGAAGCCAAGGAGGACGTCGGAGCCTTCAATATAGCCGGCCTGTCAGAAATGCAGGCTGGTGACTGAAGTTTGAGGTTGGTAGACGGCTTGGAGTGGGAAGCAGTCTGGTGGGGTTGAACCTTTAACCTGTGGAATCCATCACTCCAGGTGGATAGTGTAAGAATTGAGTTAAACTGTAGGACACCCAGCTGGTGTCAGAGAATTGTTGGGAAGTGAGGTGAATCCTCCACCACCACCCCCACCCCAAACACACACACACACTCACACTGAAATTAGTATTCAAATCCTTTTAATGACCTAGTCTACTGACTGGGGCCAGTCAGGACAGAAATCAGTTTTTATAACATTGATTGCCTAAGAAATCCCAGCATGAGGGCAGAGCCGCCCAAGGAGTTTGCTGACCTGATGAGCTTTCAGTGAAAGAGAAGGAGCATTGTGGTCCAAGGATAGTTTTATGTGTGGACACAAGGAACGAGACCGAGCTGGGTGGTGATGAAGTCCCAGGCCAGCTAAATCCCAGTGAGTTTCAGTGTCTGTGGACATGATGGCTTCTGCAGCCTCCGTGGCAGTCCTGATGGGTGAGGTGATGGGTTGCAGGGTTTCATCAGTGAATTTCTACTCAGGGAGATCTCAACCAAAGGGCTTCTTTACTGCCTGCGTTCTAATTTCTGAGCAAAATGTCTAAGTTTGAGGAGAAAGAAAGATGAGTTAACTGTCAAAAGCAAGATGAGCTAGGGCCACTGTTTTTGAGATTTAAAAAAGTAGAAGCAAAATTTATATCTGGATTCTAGGACCTTTTGGCCTTTTTCTTGCAAAAACGTGATGCTCGTGCATTTCTGTGTCTCTTGGAAAAGACTGTTCTGCTTTCAAATGCCCACAGCATGGAGCAGATCTTTATATTCCCCTTAAACATATGTGGACTTAAGGGTCTATGCTGCTACCAAAGTGTTAAGTAAAACAGAAGAAGTGTGTTTAAATGTAGTATTTTAGAATGCCTCTTTATCCACCCCAAATTGGTCACTGTTTTTCTTTGTGTGCCTATAACCTGGCACAGAAGATACTCATTAAATGAATTAGTGTGTCCTGCAGAGTTCATTTTGTTTTAGTTTTAATTGAAGTATAGTTAATTTACAGTATGGTGTTAGTTTCAGGTGTATGGCAAAGTGATTCAGTTATATGCATGTATATGTGCGTGTGTGTTGTTGGTAAGTCGCTAAGTTGTGTCCGACTCTTTGCACCCCATGGACTGTAATTCACCAAGCTCCCCTGTCCATGGGATTTCCCAGTCAAGAATACTGGACTGGATTGCCATTTCCTTCTCCAGGGGATCTTCTCAACCCAGGGATCGAACCTGCGTTTTCTGCATTAAGATAGTTAATATAGTTCCCTATGCTCTCCAGTAGAACCTTGTTTATTTGATGTATAGTAGCGTGTACCTGTTAATCCCATACTCTTGATTTAGCCCTCCCCCAACATTTCCCCTTTGGTAACCATAAGTTTGTTCTCTGTGAGTCTGTTTCTGTTTTGTAAATTAATTTCTTTGTATTATTTTTTAGATTCTACATATAAGTGATATCATATACTTGTCTTTCTCTGTATGACTTACTTCACTTAGTGTGATATTCTCAGCGTTCATGTATGTTGCTGCCATGACTATTTCATTCTTTTTTATGACCCAGTAATATTCCATTATATGATATACCGCATCTTCTTTATCCCTTCATCTATTGATAGATACTTAGGTTGCTTCTGCGTCTTGGTTATAGTGAGTAGTACTGCTGTGAACATTGGGGGTGCATGTATCTTTTCAAATTAGAGTTTTCCAGATAAACTTTTCCAGATATTTGGCCAGAAGTGGAATTGCTGGATCATATGGTAGCTGTACTTTTAGTTTTCTAAGGAACCTCTATTCTATTTTCTGTAGTGACTACATCAGTTGACATTCCCACCAACAGTGTAGGAGGGTTCCCTTTCTGAAGAGTCCACTTTAAATGCCCATCCTCATGGACACCATTCCATTAGTTTAACTGGAAATCCTCCCCTGGGGAACATGACGCTGTGTCTGTGTCTCTTCCTAACCCTAGGATGGTTTTCCAGGGACCCAGGCTCTTTCTTCCTTCTCCCTGTACCCTGCCCGCCTTTGCAAGGACCATAACTTTGTTCATTTGCTCACCCAGCATGTTTGCCTCCAGACTGGCTTCCATGAGCTGAAAATTTATTGGCATCTCAGAGGGAAACTTAGATGAAGTAGACACTTAGAGTGAATAGTTTTATTTAAGACAGGGACAAGTCATGTAATTTGAGTTGTCCAAGGGAAACCGTGCATTCCTGGCTGCTATTTTAAGACTCTCCTCCTGAACTGATATCCTTCAGGTTTATTTGGTTTAACTCCTGCTCTGGAAGTTGGCTTGTTTCTGCTCATCAGAGTTGTCATGAAAGCAGCTCCTCCAGGATTCTCCCAGACAGCTGTGGAATAGCTGGCATTTTTCTCTCCTTGACTCTGTATTGACAGCAGGTTTGAATCACTTTGCCCTGTTTTCTGTAACATAACCAGGTCAGAAATCATTTGAAAAACATTGACGATGCCTAATTTGATCTTCTTTTCAATAAGAGGGTGACATTGTCTGGTACATTGGATGTTTTTGTGATTGGAGATGTATTAAGAAGACAAAAGGACCTCCCTTTCTGCCCTTCCTATTTCCTGCTGACCAGCCTGGGAATGAGGAGGGATCCTTTCACAATTGGGAAGATCCTGTCCACCCTCTGCTTCCACCCACCTTCTTGGAAATTCTTGGAGACTCTGTCGGATCCAAGCTTTGCTCTTGGCCACCCTAGTTGGGTCTTTACTTCCTGGATCTCTTAAACTCACCCAGGTCCCTGGCAGAGCTCTCCCGCTTCATCTAGAGAGTCAGAAGTTCTCCAAAAGATAATAAGCTAGTAAAATGTAAAAACTTAGCCAGATCTGCTCGTGTTTGCCCCTGCCCCACTGCAAACCCAACTCATGCCTGCCTTTCCCTGAGAAGAGGACTTTGAAGCAAAGAGGAGAGGGAGGCAGGCAACCCTAGCTCCAATTCAAGGTCAGCTACTAACTTCACGAGTAACCTTGAGCCGTAATCAATCATGTGCACTAGACCTTAGGTTCTTCCTCTTTCAAAAAGGGCATCACCCCAGCTGACTGAGCATTTGCCTTTCAGCTTGAAAGTAGGAATTGCCTAGTGTCCCAAAGCGAATAATACTCAGGATAAAACTTTTTCTTATCAGAGCCAAAGCAGGCACTTCACCCATGGGAATGAACTGCCTTTTAACCTGGATGCCAGCTGTGTGGGTACGATGAGCCAACTTGTACCCACGCCGGAGAGCCGACTTAGAAATTGTTAGGACTTTCACAGGACCGTTGGCTGTCACATCGGTAGCTCGGTAGCTGCCACGATGGTAGTATTTATGCCGCAGAAACCAGCACACACTGTAAATCAGAACTTTTTGGTCTTCTTCCAGAGTTGTTAGATATTCACTAGCCTACCACAGAGATTCAGATGAAATTGATTTGCCGACTCACGGGTGGAAGAAGCCCCAGAGTCCTCCGTCATCTCTCTGAAAGTGTTACGTTTTGCTGGTTTTGTTTCGTTGGGATGAAGGTGGGGTTGCATGACCGTCGGTCAGTAGTGTTTCTCCCAAGTCCCTGTTTTGCTGACATTCTCGAGCTTGTGGATCAGGAACCTTCCCGTCCTATATTCAGTATCCTCTCTTAGCGCTGGAACCACCCCCAAGTCATTCTGTCTTCAAGAGTGACAATAAGGCTTTGGGTCTAGATTTTCTTTCTGAACGTTTAGGGCCATGGAGGGGTTATGGTGTTGCAATACAAACAAACAACCTTCAAATTGAAAACTGGATGTTCCTGTTCTTAAAAAGCCCTTCGGCTTCCCTGCCACTGGGAATTTCCAGTGACCGTGTTTTGTTTTGTTTCTGAGGCTCTAACTTCCTACTCTCGTTCAGTTGTCCTCCTCCTCTCCTGTGCTGAGCAGTGCCTCTCTGTTTCCTTGTCTCCTTCCAGACCATACCCTAGAGCCACATTTTCCCCACTCAGGGTGGCCCACATCCAACATATTTCCTAAACAAAGCTTCTAAGAGGAACTCTGGTACCAGCTGTTAAAATCCTACGTTTTTTTTTTTTTTTTTTCCACATTCCTCCATCCCCAAGGCCTGGGAGCTAACCACCTCCAGTTAATAATTCATTCTGGCCTCTCACCTTCCGAGATGGCCCACGTTCTGTGAAGTGTGTTTCTCCCAGGACTTTTCTTGCCTTTCGAGACAGAGCGCATTCTGTCTATGGAATGCGTATCTCTGAATAATCCACTTCTTATCTTAAAAAATAAAAATAATTCATTTTAACTCTAAGCTGGTGCACAGCTTTGCTGTGTCAATTTAGGGCATTCATTGGTGCATGTGTTGAGTGTTGACTTTCTACCAGCCGTTATGGTTTCATGAAGTCCATCAGGGACTTAGTTTGTGGTGGGAGGGAGTCTGAGATCACAAGTTATCTGGTTTTCATAAAGAAGAAAATGACTCGTGTTGAGAAGGAGGGACTTGTAAGTGAAACCTGGAGCACTTCATTGCCGTTTCTCCCCTGTGTTTGATTGTTTAGGGGGAAGCTCCTGCCGTCTCACTTGACGCTTTTGCCGTGTGGAATAGTTGGCGGTTTCATGCAGGGGCTTTTTTTGTTCAAGTAGGCAGCCTTTGTCAGTGCTGCTTTCTGCCCACCTCATTCTCACTCTTCACCCCTACCCCCAACCTATTTCGCCTTTTAGGTTTCAGCTCAGACTTTGTTTCCTCCAGAAAGCCTCTCCTAGGCTGAGTGCGAACCCCCTTCTCTGTGTTCCCACAGCATTCTCTGTTGTCTCAGTGACCACATTTTGTTTTATTTTTAAGACTCTAACTTCCTACTATATTGTTCAGTGGTCATCATGCTTTATGGTCATCTTGTCCGTCCTTCATTTGCAGGTGGGGACTCAGCCGCATTCTCTTTTCTATCCATTGCCATCACATAACTTGGTATCCAGAGACATTGGATAAATATTTGTTCACATAGTAAATGAATGAATTCCCGACTCAACTATAAAATAATCATTTACAGCTCAGACACTGGAGCCAGTAGGTGTGTACCTCTCCTTTGACGTTGGACTAGCTACGTAATCTTTCTAAACCTCAGTTCTCTCATCTATAAAATGGGGATGTGGCAGAATCTACTGCCTCAGATCATTGTGAGGGGTAAATTAGACAATGAAAGTCAGTTACTCAGATGAGTGCCTAAGTTATTGAGCTGGGATTTTTGAAAATATTTATTTTGCTGCATCAGGTCTTGGTTGCAGTATATGGAACCTTTTTAGTTGTGGCGTGTAGGATCTAGTTCCTTGATCAGGGATCGAACCTGGGCCTCCTGCACTGGGGGCACAGAGTCTTAGCCACTGGACCACCAGGGAAGTCCCTACTGAGCTGTTTTAATGACTAAATCATGAAGCGTTAAATGATAAGGAAGTAAACTGATATTTTTTGGTATACGTACCAAAATGCAACAACTTTCAGCATTTAACTGGAAGGCAAATTGTCCTCTTTCCAGATAACACTTAAAGCTATGTCTGTGATTCTTCAGTAATAGATACTGATGTTTAGAAGTGCAGCTTGAAGCATCACATGGAGCTTTCAGTTAGACCCGGGTCCTAAGGGAAGAGAAACGGGATCACATGCTTTTGAGAAAAAACCAAATCAATAAGCACTGAAACATAAAAGCCTCTGTTTTTGCTGTTAACTGGCTTAACTAATAAATACAGTTAGCTAGAATATCTCTCTTCAGTTATTTAAAGCATTTCTAATTAGCATCTTTGCAGTAACAACCTAATGATGTTTATCTAATCCTTATGCATGGAGTCAACCACTTGATCAAGCAACATTTATCCTGTATCTGGTACTGGGGAGAAAAAGATGAGTGAAACAGAGCCCCTGGCCTTAAGGAATTAACATTCTAGAGCAAGGTCAGCAGACCGTACCTTAAATGGCCAGATAGTAAACATGTGGGACTTTACAGGGCATGGGATTTCTGTTGCAAATACTTAGTTCTGTCGTTGTAGTGAGGAAGCAGCCGTAGACAATATGTACAAGAACGAGCATGGTTGTGTTCCAATAAAGCTTTATTTACAAAGTTGTAGGCATCAACAACCAGGACCTATTGTATAGCACAGGGAACTGTATTCAGTGTCTTATAATAATCTATAATGGAAAAGAATTTGAAAAAGAATGTATATATTATATACATAAAATGGAATAACTTTGGTTTACCTGAAACTAATATAGCATTATAAATCAACTGTACTTTAATTAAAAAAAAAATAAAAGATTTGGCCATTAGGCCCAGGTTTGCTGCCCTCTGTCCTAGAGGAGATAGGTACTTAGATTGAGGTGAGTCTGGACCAGGCGAGGTCAGCACCAAGCGCTAAGACCTGTGAAGGATAGGGAGATGAGGAGAGGGTGATCTGACCTGTGACCCTCACAGGGAGCCATGGGTTAGTGAGGTGGGAGTGCTGGGTGAGTAAAACAGAGCAAACCAAGACCAAGAGGAAGAGCTTCGTGGCTTGATGCTGAAGTCGGTGATGCTGGGGGAACTAGGGGTCAGCTGTCCCAGACCTGCACTAACCAGCATAGACACTGGCAAAGAACTTCCTGCTCTCAGGAGAGCTAATGGAACCTCCTGGAACCCACCTGAGGACTTCCGTGAGCTCCCGGGGACTGCATCTCCCCAGCTGCCCCCTGGGGAGGCTATCTCTGTTTTACCTACACCCTCAACACTGAAGCCTGTTTCCTTGCTGGCTTCTAAGAAACACCTACTCACAGCGAACATTTCCAACTTTTTAGTAGCTTTTCTGGCAGTTTATGGTAATGTCACAGGAAATGACATGCTGACATCATGTGTCCCCTAGCTTGCTTGTCCTGCCCACTTCGTTTCCCTCTTTTTCTCTTTTTGATGGAACCAAGCAATTATTTCTTTTATCTTCTGCAGCATATACAGATTCCCTTAGGACTTCAGCCTCTGGCCCAGGTTGCTTGTTAAGGAATCTCCCTACAGATACAGTCTCCCATTCTAACAAAAATTCTGGTGTTCCCATTATCCTAACAGACAGTGGCTTCCCAGAAATAGGCTACTACCCACTGTTTACCCCACACCCACCCTTGACTCCATAGCTTTGGACCCAGGTCCTTTAATTTTTCAAAGGCGAGTGATGGGGGACTTCCCTGGTGGTCCAATGGTTAAGCGTCTGCCTTGCGATGCAGGGTATGTGAGTTCGATTCCTGGTCAGGGAACTGAGATACCACAGGCAGCAGAGCAACTAAGTCCTTGCCCCAGAACTCCCGAGCCCACGCACCGCAGTGAAAGATCTCACCTGATGCAACTAAAAGCCAACGAAGCAAATAAAAGAAATAAATTAAACTATTTTTTAAAAGGAGAGAGAGACAGTGAGGGTGGAGCCGCCAGCTATAGCCTCTGTTAGACCCTGGCCTGAATTTCAACTTTGCATTTGCCTGTGTGTTTTCAGGCCAGTGACTTGATCTCCCTGAGCCTGATTTGTTGTTCCGTAAAATAGACTCGACATTGCTCCCCTCGTTTTGAAAATTCAGGGGAAAAAAAACTCAATGCCAAGCTTGGTCCTACTTGGTATGGGGCTAATGCTAGTTGTCTTTTCCTGCCTTCATTTCCTCCTTTAAGTCCCAAATGGGGTGTATAGATTTGCACTTGGGTCTCTGTCATTCATTTACATCTTTGTTACTGTGCTACATGTCTCTTGATAGAGGAAGTTTAGCCATTTGCCTTGAACTTGTGGCTTCTGGACTGACAGTTGGGAGGGACTTGATCGGGAATTGGTTTGATATTATTTGAGAGTATCAGCTTTGTTTTGGCTTCTCAGCCAAATTTCGGGAAGAATGAGCGTGTCTGCATGTCTGTTTTTCTCCAGTGTGGACTGGGAAATGACTTGTAAGGAGCCTTCATTGTGGAAATAAATTCAGTATGTGCGCCAAATGAAGGGAGTACGTGCGTACTGGGTGAGCAGAGAGGAATAACATTCTGATTGAGTTATATGTCCCATTTTTCATTATGCCTGGAGGCAATGGCTATGCCCTCAGAACTCCTGGTTGTAATTAGTATCATGAGTGCATTTGGCTGACCGATTTTACCTTGATCACGTGTGAAGAATCCATATATCTTAATTTTAGTCATTTGGTTTGGGTGCCTGGACACTTTATTTCCTTTTAATACTTTGGAAAGAATTAAGTTCTTCAAGTTCCACGCAGGGACTTCCCTGGTGGTACAGTGGATGAGAATCCGCCTGCCGGTGCAGGGGATGTGGGTTTGATCCCTGGTCTGGGAAGATTCCACATGCCTCAAAGCACCTAAGCCTACACACCACAGCTACTGAAGCCCATGTGCCGGGAGCCTGCGGTCCACAGGAGAAGCCACCACAGTGAGAAGGCCATGCCGTGCAGCAAAGAGGAGCCCCCTGCTAGCTGCAACTAGAGAAAGCCCGTGCAAAGGACTGAAGACTCAGTGCAACCAAAAATAAGTTTAAACAATTAAAAGATGTGGGGCAAAAGTTAAAGTTCTGTGCAAGGGTGGCGAAACGGTTACACATGGTCTGAATGGCTTCCGGGACGGCCTCTTGCTCCCAGACCGAGTGAAGTGACCCACTCTGCATCCAGCGTTCTGTAACGTTCTTCTGCCACTGTGACTTCACACTTTGTTGTTACTTCTGCTTTATGGCCTGTTTCACTGGTAAGACTTAGAATCCCTTGAAGGCGTGGGTTTTATGTCCCTTGCTTTATCTCTGGCACTTGGGAAATGGCCTGGACTAGAAGCATTGGAGGGATGGGATGGGATCGAATGGATGCAGGAACAGATACTACATGTTGTGGTTGTCTTAGGATTCCAAGTAGAAACATCACTTGGAAAATAACTCTGAGCCTCAATCGCATCCCTGGTTACTGTACCTCCAGAATTCGTTATTCAAGATGACAACGATCCCGTGGAACAACATTTAATAAGCTTTGGCATGTGTAAGTGTGTGCTAAAACCGCCAAGCCAGTTCGTGAGCTAGCCTGGTTTCCACATTATGTATCATAGCTCTGCACGCGGGTAGGAAGCTTCTTGAATCCTTTTCACCGTCATTCACGTGAAGAGCCTTTTGAGTCTTAGAGAAATAGAGGACGTGTTGCCAGGAGTGTCTGAGTCATCGCGGAAGAGAGTGAGAGCTGTGTATTAGCTGGGTTGTCTCCAGCGAGCCTGGGGAGATGGACGAGGTACACAGGCCAAGGCCTGCCTTGCACGGGGCCCTGGTTCGAAGAGATCAGAAGGAGCTTGCCAGCAGTCTGCAGTCAGCCTGGATGGGACTGTGAGAAGTTTCTTACCATCCCTGGGTGCTTTGGAATGCACAGGGCCCAGGAAGCGAACTTTTTTCCTCTCTCTATGAATTGGGTCAGGGAGAGCTTTTAGGGTGCCCCCTGGTCCCACTCGGCTTGTGAAGACAGTAATGCCACCAGTACTGGTTACAGCTGTCCCTGACTTCAAGAAAGCCCAATATTAGTAGGGGGATAAAAGTGAATATGTATGTAGGTATTTTTGCAAAATGTTTTCCCATCATTACTCCTTTGCTCCTCATAGTGAAGGAAGAGAACTTCAGTCACCATCTCTGTTTAGTGGAGTGCACGGGTTAAGAGCATGAACTTTGGTGTTCAGATTCTTGCTCAGTCACTTCCTAGCCATATTAGCAAGATGCTAACATCTCTGAACTGCAATAAATCTGGTTCATAAGATGCTTGTGTGTGACTCAAAGAAATCATTAGTTAAATGAATTAGGTATATGAAATTATTGGGTGGGCCCAAAAGTTCCTTTGGGGTTTGAAACCCCAAACAAACTTTCGGGCTCACCCAATATTCCATGCACTTAATACACTATCTGGCACTTGAATGGTAATTAGTGGATGGTAATTAGGGATATTAGTTCTGTTTCTACTTATGAATAAGCTGAAGTTCAACTAAACTAAATGACTAGGTCAAGGTTATGAAGTTGGACTTGATCCCATTCATTAAATTCTGTCTGGCGTGATTCTAAGGGGGCTGTTGAGTAGCACAGAGCAGAATAAAACAACTTGCCGTTCTTTCTACTGCATCACGATTCTCTTGTTCTGAAAAAATGTCTCAACTTTACAGCAGAGTTACTAGGTTTATCTAAATGAGTGCTCCACTTAAGAAAACTGAAGTCTCTACCCCCAGCTTGTCACAGCTAGACCTGCTGTATATAACTAAATAGACACCTAGAGTAAATCATTTCCTGATTTGGGTGAATAAAGCTGAGGAGCAGTCTTTAGGGACATTTTCTGCCTCCACGGATGTCTTTTTTTTTTTTTTTCCCCCTCAGAAGAAAAAAATCTGTTTTTCCATTAAGAAGGCAACTGTCAGGTGCAAAGGCTCAGAAGTCGGTAGAGCTGAGCATAGATCAGTGATGGCCACGAAGCCCCGGAATTATTTGATCTATCTGATACTACGTGTCTGCATACTTGGCAGAATCAGGATAAATGACTGCTTCTTTCCCCTCCTGTTCCTACATGTTGGGCATATGCAATCATAGATAGTGTATAATAGTCCAATTCAGCTCTCAGTTTCTGCATTGATTCCCCTGGAGAAAAATAATAAGTTAGTCCTTTGGTTGGTGGCTGATTTTGATTGGCAGAAAAAATAACAGCAAAAAGATTACATTTTGCCAGCATCCTAAATTCTGAAGAACAAAAACCATACTTGTTATTGTCCAGCTGTTTGACATTCCCATTTTTTTAAAAGAACCTCCTAGAGAGAAAAATTCTCTCTTTCCTCTGGGAAGGTGTTAAAGGTCAGAGAATTTCCATGTAGCATTTCTGAAAGCTGTTGACAGAAGAGCTGATGAAAATACCACTGTTTTATACCCCAAAAGGAGAGTGTGCTTTGAGAGTCCAGTTTAGGGTCTCATGTTCAGGCAGGTAGACTGGGAGTGTAGCCAAAGTGTGTGAACTTTGAAATAAAATTGCCTGCTGCTAAGCTGTTTGATCTTGAGGCACTGAACACCTTGTGCCTCAATTTCTCCATTGGCTTATGGGATAGCTTAAGTGGAATTGTTATTGCCTATCTCATTGGATTTTTAAGGTAAATGAAAAAAGTCAATACAATAAAAATGCTTTCTAGCACTGAGTCTGCATACAGTGCAGACCCTGTCGGTGTCGGCTTTTATTCTTATTAATGTAGGATTATTAACGTTGTTAAAGGTTGTTTTTTCCCATGGAAACCTTTCGTCAAATAAAATCTTACACGTAAAGAGAGCTGCTCTGGTAGAAGTGGAGCAGAGAACGTATAAAAGCAGATTGGCTCAACTCCGCTTTTCCACAGTTGCAGGGAACACTCCCTCCCCCGTCCATCCCCTCCTTGCTGTGGAGCCCCGAGGGCCCCCACCTTCCAGGCTGTCTGGGTCCTTGACCGCTCATTGTCCACAGAGCAGACCTGAGTCCCGGACCTGCCCTGACTGGGGTTACTGTAACCCTTTCTGATGGTTTGCTGTCAGTGGGGCAGAAAATCAAAGAGAAAGGAAGCTACCTGAGTAAGAAGGTGTCTCCCATTTCTGCCTTTTCCCAGATCCTCTCTTCTCCAGGCTGAACGTCTCCATCATTTTGGCCACTCCTTGCTGAAAATGGTTCATGGTCATCCTCAGATTCTAGTCCTTATCCTGGGCAAGTTAAAAATTCCAGCATGTTGTAGTAAGACAGATTCTTTAATAGCTGGATGACCGTCACCTGGGAAGCTAGCTAGGCCTTCAGCCGTTTGAAAGGGTCTCTCTGCAGAGATTCTGAACTGGGAGGTTTGGGGTAGGGACAGCAAAGCTACCTAATTTAACAAGCCCGAGTCCTAAGTTCAATGCCAGCTGTAACGTTTACTGATTGGGAGGCCTCAGAGAAGTCATCACCTGACCGAGGATGTGTTCCTTTTTGCAGAAATGAGTGACTGAAGGTAGTGATCTCTAAGAAGCCTGTCCAGGTCCAAACTCTAAAGTTTTCCCTATTCTAGCTCTGGTCTGAGCTGTGCGCAGCTGGGCAAGACCCTTACCTCCTTTGCTCTGAATGCCATCCCTGTGTTACTACAAGCCGAGATCACATCAGTTTTTGTGGCTGCCATGTGTCAGCGCTGAGCCATAGTGAGCCTGTGGGTAGAAATCTTCTCTGACATCCCCTTCACAGCCATGACTGCTGGTTCCTGTTTTCATGGAAAGCCTTTTGACTTAAGTGGTGAGCCTTTTGAAATGAAAAGGAGCAGGTACATTATTAAGGATATTTAGTTCAGAAATGCATGTTCCTGCACGAATCTCATGACTGTATGAGAACACTCTGCAGTCTACTAGATTATAGCTTCCCAGGGGGTATAAAGGTGCCTCTTCTCCCTTCTTTGAGTAGCTCTCCTGGTTAGTGACTGTTACTTGTTGGATTGCTGTCTTGTCTGATTGGCTTACGTACCTATCTTCTGCCCTCCTCCATTAGGGCAGTTTACCAGAATACATCCTGTGATAAGGCTATTATTCCTTTAAGCTATCCCATAAGATCAGTTCTATGATAAAAATACATATAGGATCCATACTATCCCATATCATTTTGGATATCCCCAGGGCAAGTGGGCATATTAAAGGCTCTGAGAAGTCCTGAGACAAGAACGTTGATTGCTCTTTAGCCATCTGTTTTCTAAACGTGCCTGAGCTGAGAGCCCCTCTCTCTGTTGCTGCCTGTTTGTACTGTCTAGTAGAAAGCATTCTGGTTTAAAACTTGGTTTGGAGGCCCCTGTTTTAAAGAGCCCATTCCTTGCTGCAAGAAAAACCAAGAAGACTGGACCAGCATCTTAGGCTAGGAGAGTGTGTAACATTCTTTAGCCAGCTCTGCCTTAGGGGGCAGAGGTGGGGAGAGTATATTTATAGTAGCATACAACCATTGCGTTCTGCCAAGAGCTGTTAGCTGGGGACAGTGGCCTGGAGAATGAGATTTGCCCCCATAAAGTGTTTATCGTCTCTGTGAAATTTCATACACCCTTAAAGCAAGGGAGAAGGCTTTCTACGGCCAGTTTTGTACGTGCTTATAGCCATATATGGTACAAGATAGAGAAATGGCTTGACAAATTAAAACAAAAGCTTTCTTCTGAAAGCTTGGGATTTTGAACAAATAAGTTCAAGAGAGAGAAAAGAGTTGTTTTGAGGGTGATATGGCTTTAAGACATGAAAGATAAAAAATAGGACCGCTTTTTATTTTTAAAGAGATCTTCCTTTGAGTGTCAGCAGTCAAATGATTTGTCTCCTTACCCAGTGGAGTGGGAGGATTTACAAATATGCCTGGGACATCTTTTGATGTAAAGGATATATGGGAGGGAGAGAAAGATTTTAAGAGTTTATTCTCTTTCTAAGGTGTTATTGCCAGGTCAACCATAAGCCCAGTTGTATGTTAATATTTCCAGCAAGTTAACTTTTGTTTACTTTTTCAGTTCTTTAAGGTAGTAAGTAAGGATTTGAAAATGTACCTTGTGAAACTAGAGAAAATGTGGTGGTAACTATGTAGGAAAATGGTACTCTCTTAAAAGAAAATAAGACTTCTTTTAGCTCCATTTAGGGAAACAAATGACCTCTTTACCCATTTGGCTCTAGTGGTAAAGAACCCTCCTGCCAGGGCAGGAGACGTGAGAGACACGAGTTCGATCCCTGGGTCAGGAAGATCCCCTGGAAGAGGAAATGGCAACCCACCTCAGTATTCGTGCCTGGAGAATCCCATGGACAGCGGAGGCTGTGGGCTACAGTCCATAGGGTCGCAAAGAGTCGGACACAACTGAAGTGACTTAGCTGCATGCATGCATGCACGCACACCCATAGTTTGACTTGCTTTTATCCAAAGTAAGCCACTGAAGAGGAAGAATTACCTCGTCATACATTAAAACAAAGCGTAACTGTAATGGTGCCAACTGTCAAGGGCCTCTTCTTCTATTTCTTCTGGGGGGAGAGTCACAGAGGGGAACTGGGAACAGAATTGGCTTCAGGTCACTAGGATAATGCATTTTTACCTTCCACACATATATTTTTGGTAACACCCTCCTAAGGTACTGGCGTATTTGAACATGATTTTTTTGGTGACTTGGTATAGCAAAAATGTCACCATTCATGGGAGAAAAAGCATCACCAAGGATTCTAGTCTTCTGAGTCCACTTAGCTGTAAGAGAGTAACTGGCAGGGTTAGCTGGGAGGACAGGCTAGGCGTGCCCAATTTTCAGCCTGGAGCCATATGGAGGGATTCGGTGTGGGTGATCAGCGTTGTCTGTTTACTGATATCTGGGCATGCGCCAGTGCATCACTTAAGCCAAGTGAAAGGCCAGTCATAAAAGGGGCCAAGGCATGAGTTTCCAACAAGCGTTTCTGGGACCTGGCGCATCAGTTATTCTTGTAAGCTAGGTGTGACCACTCACTGCAACATGGGCAGCAAGGGCTAGGGCCCCAGAGAAGGCCTGGCAGAGCCTTCTGCATCTTTAGATGCAAAGAGATGGCTTCTGGTTTCTGGAGGTTTCCTAGAAGAAACAGACTCGGGGGAATATGTCTGGGTAGGGATATGAGGCAGTGAGGGAGGCAAGGAAACACTGCAGTCAGAAGCTTGACCGAGGAGTCAGTGATGGCCAGTGTAAGGAGGAAAAAGCCTAGGGGTGTGATTTGCTTCCCTACTAGTTTCTTCAGAAGGATCACTCTTCCTTTGAAGTAGATGTTATTTTTTTCAAGGTAGAATAAAGTAATACTTGTAAGGCAATCGAAATTACGTTATTTCATGTGATGCGTTAACCATCAAACTGACAGAGAAACTTTAACAAATATTTATTGAGCTCTTATTGTGTGCCAGGACGGGGAGGCCTAGCATGCTGCAGTCCACAGGATCACAGAGAGTTGGACACGTCTGAGCCACTGAGCAACAAATTGTGTGCCAGACCCTGTGCCAAATCACTGGAAGCAAAAGGAGTAAACCTCTCACCTGTTTACGCTGTGGTGATCAGAATTCCGTTACTTGCACCCAATTATATAGTCTTCTTTTTCTTTTTTTTTTAATTGTGAAAATTCCTGCCTTCTTCCTAGACCCTAAACACCTTTCTACTTACTGTCTCTGTGAATTCAACTTTTCAAGGGCCTCTTATAAGGAGAATCAAATGATATTTGCCTTCTATGACTTGCTTATTTCACTTAGCGTAATGTCATCAAGGTTCATCCCTATTGCCAGTTCAGCTGAGTCACTCAGTCGTGTCTGACTCTTTGCGGGACGCATGGACTGCAGCACTCCAGGCTTCCCTGTCCATCACCAACTCCCAGAGCTTCCTCAAAATCATGTCCATTGAGTTGGTGATAACATCTATCCAACCATCTCATCCTCTGTCGTCCCCTTCTCCTCCTGCCTTCAATCTTTCCCAACATCAGGGTC
>SJYX01006119.1:251331-262397 GCA_006410675.1 Oreotragus oreotragus | reverse complement strand
GTGATTCATGAGGTCCCAAAGAGTTGGACACAACTGAGCGACTGAACTGAACTGAGAAGCACTGCAGATGGTGACTGCAGCCATGAAATTAAAAGAGGTTTGGTGCTTGGAAGAAAAGGTATGACCAACCCAGGGAGCATATTAAAAAGCAGAAACATTACTTTGCCAACAAAGGTCTGTCTAGTCAAAGCTAGACTGGTTTTTCCAGTAGTCATGTATGGATGTGAGAGTTGGACTGTAAAGAAAGCTCAGCACTGAAGAATTGATGCTTTCAAACTGTGTTGGAGAAGACTCTTGAGAGTCCCTTGGACTGCAAGGAGATCAAACCAGTCCATCCTAAAGGAAATCAGTCCTGAATATCTATTGGAAGAACTAATGTTGAAGCTTTGACCACCTGTTGCACAGAACTGACTCATTGGAAATGATCCTGATGCTGGGAGAGATTGAAAGCGGGAGGAGAAGGGGACAACAGAGTGAGATGGTCAGATGGCATCACTGACTCGATGGTCATTAGTTTGAGTAAGCTCCGTGAGTTGGTGTTAGACAGGGAAGCCCAGCATGCTGCAGTCAATGGGTTTGCAAAGAGTCAGACACAATTGATCAACTAAACTGAACTGAACTGAAAAAGCTTTATAAAGCTTTAAAAGCTTTATAAAACATATCAAAATATGCTTTTAATGATGCTTCATTGATTCTAAATAATATGATGTGGTTGATTATTTTTCAATATGTGTCTGTGCCAGTTTAGTTGGTTGATTGAAATGTGATCCTCCTAAAGCTAATGTAGTGGATTGGATCCATATAGGAACACTGAGCATTTATTTCTCCATGGAAAGACAGGTTATACTCTCCGACAGTCCTCCATGACCCTAGCCAGTTATCCACATAAGCACAGAATTGAACCTTAGCATTCTGAGTTTTAGTATTGTATTGAGTGGTTCTTAGGTTCAGCACCCCGGTCAGCACCATCTCTGTAAGTAGATGGCTTTGCGTGCACTGTCTATTGTAATGCACACAGGAACATTATGAGGAAGAGCACTGCTGTTGTCATCGCCTCTTAGATGAGCAAACTTGATCTTAGATAAGACACTAATTCATTACACACAATCAGAAAACGACAGGACTGGATTTCCAAAACTCATTTGTCTACCTTGTTCCTAATAAAATACTATGTTCCTCAGACTGAAGGCTGTCTTTTGACTGATTATGAAATGTATAGCGTAATTCTTGGGGAAAAAACCCAAAGTTTTATTTCCATTTTTTCCCTTTGCCAAAAAAGGTATCAGCAGGTATTTTGCATCAACTATAACTTCTTTTTTGAAACACAAGCATTCCCAATTCTGTAAAATACTGACATATGTAATGTCTGCTAAAAGCTTGGGGCTTCCATATGTAAAGACTTCTTGTTTTTGTTTCAAAGTAAAACACCAGTTATAATTCTAAATGGGTTATCTCAAATATGTAATTTTCTGTAAAACTGGTGAAGGATATGACAAAAATGTTATGTGCTTTCTTTTTCACCACACTGAGGAAAAAATCAGTCTTCTAATTATTTTATATAAATATAAATTTAATACATGTTTCACCTGCATTTAATTTTGTGTTGGGTTGGCCAAAAAGTTAATTTGGGTCTTTTCCAAATACCTATAAATGCTTACTATAATAATCATTTACAGCCAGGAAAATCTGAAGGAAGTTTTTTGCCAACCCAATAGTTAATTTCATGACACCTAGAAAGATGTAATACAGATATTACAATCAATTTTGATGTTGAAAAAACTGCGTTTCAAAACCTAAAGTATTCTGTGTTCTAAAAGTATTTTTGCAGTATGAAGGCAGGAATAGATAGGGACATGCTTGCCAGAGTTCTCCAGGGAAGTTTTGATGGTGGTTTTGAGGCCTGAGCAAGTCAAATAAATTGTGGTTTGAACATGGGAAAGGCATATGCTGCTGTCTCCAAGTGGATTATGCACATCTAAGAAGATTATGCACATGTTTGAAGATTTTTCTTAAAAAGTATTGACTTTCAATTTCAATCTTTCATGTCCACATTTTAATGTATATGCTATTTTGTAGTTGTACATGTAGATTCTTTAAATTTAGCAGTGGTACAAATTCATGTACTGGGAGATGCTCAACTTATTGTTATTATTACTTTTCTAGTAAAAATGAGTCTGGGAGGCTTTCTTAATGATAAGGATTGCAGACATGATCCTGTAAGTATCATAGTCTTAAGGAAAGGCAGGAAAACTAACTGTAGGAATTAATTATTGGGCTCATGATTGGCCTAGTCAGAAAACCTCTGTATGGCATTGACTGAGTACATTGGCCTCACCACGGATTGAAATCATTTATGTTTTCTAGTCAACCTTGTGGAGAACGCAATGGCACCGCACTCCAGTACTCTTGCCTGGAAAATCCATGGACGGAGGAGCCTGGTAGGCTGCAGTCCATGGGGTCGCTAAGAGTCGGACACGGCTGAGTGACTTCACTTTCACTTTTTACTTTCATGCACTGGAGAAGGAAATGGCAACCCACTCCAGTGTTCTTGCCTGGAGGATCCCAGGGACGGGAAAGCCTGGTGGGCTGCTGTCTCTGGGGTCGCACAGAGTCGGACACGACTGAAGTGACTTAGCAGCAGCAGCAGTCAACCTTGAAATAACACAATAACTCTACATTATTTTAAAGTAAATATAATGTAGTATTATAATATATCTAATATATACTGATATATATTCATTTACTCTTTTTTCTGTTTGTAAGATATCATAATTTCTCAGATGTCAAGGACAGAATCTTCATGACAAGATTTTTGGAAACTATATGCAGTCATTACTCAGTTGATTATTATTTTGATAGATATTTATATAACACCAACAGAAAAAAGTCTGAAACATTTCCTGTGTATTGACCTCATTATTCTGCAAGTATGCTTATAAGACAATAAAAGAGAGATGAGAATCTCCTCGTTTTCTTAAAATTAAGATCAAAACTTGCCAAATATTTCCTGAATGAAATGACAGGTTAATATTATTGATGAAATGATTATGGCTTGGCTTCCTTGAAGAATAAGCTGTTATAGTTTTTTTAAAAAAGCAATTAGGAGAATAATAAAGAAATGAAATAGCAATTCCTCTTCCATTTTTCCCTTTCCTCGTATTGTCATAAGCAAAAGTAATACAATAGCCACTAATTATAGGAAACCTCTCAGACTTTGTAATTGAATCTCTCATTTTCCCCACATAAACTATGAACTAAAAATTTCTTCACACAAAGGCCTGGTTCATTCTCTTGAACTCTTATCAGCATGTCTTTATGAGAACCATAAAAAAAGAGAGACACATTTATACCTATTGGCTAAGCTGGTTCCTTTTTCAAAAATAAAAGCAAATATATGTAGGCTTATTATGGTCAATTCTTCTATCTAGTATCAAAGTAACTCATCTTAAGCATAGTGAAGAGGTGGAAGGCACTGTACTAAAGCTCAGAACTTGACCTCTAGTCATGATTCCAGTATTTCCTACAATATAACTTTTGCAAATACTAAACTGTAAACCTCGATGTCACCATTTATTTTTAAAACAGATAGAATACCTACATTTTATGTTTCAGAGCATTCCCATATGAAAAACAGGTATAAAAATTGTAACCATTGTAAGTCAGTGTATCTTTATGTAAGTCTATGTTATTCTTGAATGTAATGTTTCAGCAATCAGTTATGCTGAAGAAGCTGAAGTTGAAAGTTTCTACGAAGACCTGCAAGACCTTCTAGAACTAACACCCAAAACAGATGTCCTTTTCATTAGAAGGGACGGGAATGCAAAAGTAGGAAGTCAAGAAATACCTGGAGTAACAGGCAAATTTGACCTTGGAGTACAGAATGAGGCAGGGCAATGAAAGGCTAGCAGAGTTTTGCCAAGAGAATGCACTGGGCATAGCAAACACCCTCTTCCAACAACACAAAAGAACTCTACACATGACCATCACCAGATGGTCAACACTGAAATCGGATTGATTATATTCTTTGCAGCCAAAGATGGAGAAGCTCTGTACAGTCAGCGAAATCAAGATTGGGAGCTGACTGGGGCTCAGATCGTGAACTCCTTATTGTCAAATTCAGACTGAAATTGAAGAAAGTGGGGAAAACTACTAGGCCATTCAGGTATGACGTAAATCAAATCCCTTATGATTATACAGTGGAAGTGAGAAATAGGCTCAAGGGATTAGATCTGATAGACAGAGTGCTTGAAGAACTATGGAGGAGTTCTTAGAGGAGTCAGTGGTCAAGACCAACCCCAAGTAAAAGAAATGCAAAAAGGCAAAATGGTTGTCTGAGGAGGCCTTACAAATAGCTGAGAAAAGAAGAGAAGAGAAAGGCAAAGGAAAAAAGCAAAGATATACCCATTTGAACAAAGAGTTCCAAAGAATAGCAAGGAGAGATAAGAAAGACTTCCTCAGGGATCAGTGCAAAGAAATAGAGGAAAACAATAAAATGGGAAAGACTAGAGATTTCTTCAAGAAAATTTGAGATAGCAAGGGAACATTTCATGCAAAGATGGGTACAATAAAGGATAGAAATGGTATGGACCTAACAGAAGCAGAAGATATTAAGAAGAGGTGGCAAGAATATACAGAAGAACTGTACAAAAAAGATCTTCACGACCCAGATAATCACGATGGTGTGATCACTTACCTAGAACCAGACGTCCTGGAATGTGAAGTCAAGTAGGCCTTAAGAAACATCACTATGAAAAAAGTTAGTGGAGATGATTAACTTCCAATTGAGCTATTTCAAATTCTAAAACAAGACACTGTTAAATTGCTGCACTCAATATGCCAGCACATTTGGAAAACTCAGCAGTGGGCACAGGACTGGAAAAGGTCCGTTTTCATTCCCATCCGAAAGAAAGGCAATGCCAAAGAATGTTCAAACTACCACACAATTGCACTTATCTCACACGTTAGCAAAGTAATGCTGAAAATTCTCCAAGCTAGGCTTCAACAATACATATACCTTGAACTTCCAGATGTTCAAACTGGGTTTAGAGAAAGCAGAGGAACCAGAGATCAAACTGCCAACATCGGTTGGATCATCAAAAAAGCAAGAGAGTTCCAGAAAAACATCTACTTCTGCTTTATTGACTATGCCAAAGCCTTTGACTATATGGATTACAAGAAACTGGAAAATCCTTCAAGAGATGGGAATACCAGGCCATCTGCCCTACCTCCTAAGAAATCTGTATGCAGGTCAAGAAGCAACAATTAGAACCGGAAATGGAACAACAGACTGGTTCCAAATTGGGAAACGTCAAGGCTATATATTGTTACCCTGATTATTTAATTTATATGCAGAGTACATCATGTGAAATGCTGGGCTGGATGAAGCACAAACTGGAATCAAGATTGCTGGGAAAAAATATCAGTAACCTCACATACACATATGATACCACCCTTTGGCAGAAAGCAAGGAAGAACTAAAGAGCCTCTTAATGAAAGTGAAAGAGGAGAGTGAAAAAGATGGCTTAAAACTCAACGTTCAGAACTAATCATGGCATCCGGTCCCATCACTTCATGGCAAATAGATGGGGAAACAATGGAAACAGTGGCAGACTTTATTTTGGGGGGCTCCAAAATCACTGCAGATGGTGAGTGCAGCCATGAAATTAAAAGACGCTTGCTCCTTGGAAGAAAAGCTATGACCAACCTAGACAGCATATATTAAGAAGCAGAAATGTTACTCTGCCTACAAAGGCCCATCTAGTCAAAGCTATGGTTTTTCCAGTAGTCATGTATGGATATAAGAGTTGGACTATAAAGAAACCTGAGCACTAAAGAATTGATGCTTTTGAACTGTGGTGTTGGAGAAGACTCTTGAGTCCCTTGGACTGCATGGAGATCCAACCAGTCAAGCCTAAAGTAAATCAGTTGTGAATATTCATTGGAAGGACTGATGCTAAAGCTGAAATTGCAGTACTTTGGCCACTTGTGAAGAACTGACTCATTGGAAAAGACCCTGATGCTGGGAAAGATTGAAGATGGTAGGAGAAGGGGACAACAGAGGATGAGATGGTTGGATGACGTCACTGACTCAATGGATGTGAGTGTGAGTAATCTCCAGGAGTTGGTGATGGACAGGGTGTGCTGCAGTCCATGGGGGTGCAAAGAGTCAGACATGACTGAGTGACTGATTTGATCTGAACTATCCTTGAATTGGAAATGTATTTTTAATTTTTTTGCCTAAAAGGGTGCTATCAAGGGGTATTGCCAAAACAAATTAATTCTTTAGAAAATATGTTGGCATATTTTCTAGCCTTTCCCTTCAGGGCATCTTCCCAACCCAGGGATTGAACACAGCTCATAGCTCAGTGGTAAAGAGTCCACCTGCAATGCAGGAGACCCTAGTTCAATCCCTGGGTTGGGAAGATCCCCTGGAGAAGGGAAAGGCTATCCACTCCAGTGTTCTGGCCTAAGAATTCCATGGACTGTATAGTCCATGGGGTCACAAAGAGTCGGACACAACTGAGTGACTTTCACTTTCACTCCCACATTGCAAGAGATTCTTTACCAGCTGAGCCACAAGGGAAACCCAAGAATACTGCAGTGGTTAGCCTATTCCTTCTCCAGGGGATCTTCCCACCCCAAGAAACCAACTGGGGTTTCCTGTATTGCAGGTGGATTCTTTAACAACTGAGCTATCATGGAAGCCCTAGCATGTTAATAATGTCTGTCAAAAATACAAAGAAATGTAGATATAATAGGAAAATACAGAGCAAGTACACAAATCCATGTTCTTAGCATAAATTTGTGCATCAGAAAGTAAACTTTATAATGTGATGAGAGGACTGAAACACTGGAAACCTGATAAAGTAAAAATTAGAAAACCTAGAATCAGTAGGATGAGTTGAAATAAAATGAATCAGAAGTCCATGGTGGAACTGATGTGGAAGCAGTGTTTGGTAAAATACACGTGTCTTTGGGCTTCCCAGGTGGCACTAGTGATAAAGAACCTCCCTGCCAATGCAGGAGACTTGAGAGATTTAGGTTCAGTCCCTGGTTTGAGAAGATCCCCTGCAGGAGGAATTGACGACCCACTCCAGTGTCCTTCCCTGGAGAATCCCATGGACTCAGCAGCCTGGTGGGCTACAGTCCATGGGATTGCAAAGAGTCAGACACAACTGAAGTGACTTGGCATGGCTGGACATATGTCTTTGCCTTTAAATTATATACATCAATATTAAAATTGTATAGTTTGAGAGAAAACCTATGTCAAGTTCAGTCAATATAAATTATAAAATTTCTAAAAATATTTTCTTTTTAGTTTGCCTTATTTGGGAATTTTGTTTTCACTCATTTTCATTAAGAGATAGGTTTCCTATTTGCTTCCTTCCTCCCTCCTTTCTTTCCTTCCTTTCTTCCTCTTTCTTTCTTGCTTGCTTTCTTTTAGCTGTAATGCAGTAGAATAAAACTAACCAGTTTGTAGACACGTGTATCTCATGGTTTCTTCTCAGCAGATTAGCCAGTTAGGTTTCTTACCACTGAAATGGGATGTAGAATTCTAGAGTATTGGACGGAATAAATTTCTTGTTGTTTATGTTGATAACAAAAGTATTGTCATAGCATTTGCTTTTGTGATAAGAGAGCTTATGATTTGCCAGCTATAATTTGCTNGTAGACACGTGTATCTCATGGTTTCTTCTCAGCAGATTAGCCAGTTAGGTTTCTTACCACTGAAATGGGATGTAGAATTCTAGAGTATTGGACGGAATAAATTTCTTGTTGTTTATGTTGATAACAAAAGTATTGTCATAGCATTTGCTTTTGTGATAAGAGAGCTTATGATTTGCCAGCTATAATTTGCTACCTCTCTGGACAGTGGCCATTAGTTTCAAAGAGATGTCATAAGAGATGCTTTATGTATTTATATTCTGCACTAAGGTGATCATTTTATATTTTTGCCATATTATACAGAGATTATTTAAACGAAAGTCAGTTCATCTTACTAAGATGATCTTTGTACTAATACCAAGTTTCTTTGCAGTGGTGAATTTATAATTAACCAATACTTATTTGCAGACACTTAGATGTGAGGGACTCAATTTTGTTAATATATTTCTTTATTTAAATATAGAGACTTTATATCAAATATTGGAACAAAAGGCAATAGATTTTAAAAGCTTCTCTTCCATCTTCATAAATTCATTATGTTTAGGGATGGGGCCTATAAAAATACAAAGACCAGTAGATTTGTTGTACTTCTACAAAATATGTCCTCCCCAGGGCATATCTTTCATGTTCTCGTGTCCTCACCTGTTTTTGCATATTTACTAATCTTTAATTACAATAAGTCTAAGTTACAAACTTAGAACTTCCCAAATTGTGTGCCTGTCAATAAAAAATTGCTGCCTATGAAATTCTTTTCCTTGACACATTGAATATTAGAGAGTTTGCAGTTACTTGTTCATGCCTTTAAGGAAGTTAAGAGCAAACTGAGTGTTATTTAAAATTTGATTTTCAAAGAGCAGTGTGACAGAAATGTGACATAATCACACCAACAGATTGTACCTTCTCAGTGTTACGGATGTGTAGACATGCCTCAATTAAGTTTCTGGGGATTGCTTTATTTAATTATGAAAGCAGTTTACTAGATAAACTACTTGCTGATTGAATTTCTAAACTCAAGCCTGCTAAACAAAGCCAAATGAATCATCAGTTAAGAACTCCAGTGATTCACATACCAAGACCTTTGTGACGGCTACATCCTCTAAGCCATATACTTCTGCATTTTGAACTTTTAAAATCATGAATATCCCTTTTCTAGTGTTATTCTTTTTTTCCCTAGATTGAGAATCAGCAACCTTAGTTGCTTAGTTTTGACTCTGCTTCACACAGCTCTATCATCTTGGACAAAGTCACACTCTAGATGACATTTCAGTTAACATATTTGTAAATTGAGAAGTCTGACTTAGATTTCCTCTAAGTTCCAGTGACTCTAGAGTAGTGTTTTTATACTGGATTCGTGAGTTGTAGCATGTAGATTTAACACACATGCACACATACTCAAGGAAATGAGGGTAGACTAGAAGAGAGAACATCCGTATTATTTATAGTCAGAATAGATATTGTTTGTGAAGTTTGTTTCAGACGTAAGTGAACATACATACCCAGCCTCAGTGTAAAGTTACACTGTGGGTCATGGTCATAAACTGTGAGGGTTTCTTTGCTGCTGCTGCTGCTGCTGCTAAGTCGCTTCAGTCATGTCCGACTTTGTGCAGCCCCATAGACGGCAGCCCACCAGGCTCCTCTGTCCATGGGATTTTCCAGGCAAAAGTACTGGAGTGGGGTGCCATTGCCTTCTCCGAGGACTTCTCTAGAATCTTACTGATCTGTCCCACTATGTTTATAATGGTTGGTTTGCAAATACAAACTTAAATTCACCTGTTCCCACTACGGACTTTTAATTGTCTTAATAGCCTTAAAAATACCATGTCCCCAAACAGTAAACCTCAAAATAAAGTGAACACAAACCAGAATAATTCATGCCTTGAATATGTATGATATAATTGTTTGATTATATTAAAAACAGTCATGAGGGGAGGGAGGCACAGGAGAGAAGGAATATATGTACATAGAATTATGACTGATTCATGTTGTACAGCAGAAACCAACACAAATTTGTAAAGCAATTCCACCAATTTAAAAAAAAAAAAGCAGTCATGGAAAAGCAGAATGTGCTCAAGGCACTAAGCAGTATTTTGCCCTGTTAAGGTGAGGTCCGTTATAAAGGAGATCAGTCCTGGGTGTTCTTTGGAAGGACTGATGCTAACGCTGAAACTCCAGTACTTTGGCCACCTCATGTGGCCTCATTGGAGAAGACTCTGATGCTGGGAGGGATTGGGGGCAGGAGGAGAAGGGGACGAAACAGGATGAGATGGTTGGATGGCATCACCAACTCGATGGACATGAGTTTCGGTGAACTCCAGGATTTGGTGATGGACAGGGAGGCCTGGCGTCCATGAGGTTGCAAAGAGTTGGACACAACTGAGCAACTGAAATGAACTGAAGGTGAGGTGCATTTTTAAGTATTTTCTGCATCCTAAAAGTCCATTTGGTGGTTAAATTTTAATGTTGACTTTGCTGCACTCTATTCCTTTCAGAACAAAGAGCCTGATCCTGCCGTCCAAGATTTGCATATTAAATCAAGATAATAATTGTTGAGCCTCAGTAGGTATTAATTAATGTAGTCTACTTAAAGTATTCAAATTGTCTTTTTATTTCTAGGCTATAAAATAGATTTTAGTACTATCTTGGAAAATCTTGGTTTTGGAAAACTCCAACTAGGAAAAATTATTTTAATATAGCCATTTATATGCAGACCATTTGGACCAAGGTCTGAATGTACTATAGTGTTGAAGTCTTATTAAAATATTACCTCTGGATTCATGAGAATAGTCCTTGGAATATTCTTATAAGTGAAATGGTTATTTTGCTGTGCTTTGAACTTCCTCTTAAATGGCACCTACGATGTAGTCACTCTGTGCTCTTCTCTTTGGAAAAATAATACTAATTATGATATTAAAGTTGTTCAGTTATAGGATAATTTTTATAGCTGTCTGGCAATTCATAAGGACTGTACATCTTGAAGCACAACCTGCTTCTTGAAATCAACCTGTGTGGTAACATGTCAAACACTGAAAAAAATTTTTTTAAATTAGAAATAATTGTGAAAAATAATGTTTGATAAATATAAAAAGCAGAAGCACGTGAAATGTGTTTCCATGTGGTATATGATGTTATTAAGAGTGATTTAATTAAGTTAAACAGTTTAATTTAATATGAATCAAATATCTTAATTTGAGAGTTATTCAATATTGCTGCAGGATTATTTGGAATTACATTCTGGTGCTAATAACAGCGACCTGAACACAGTAGCTTAAACTCCCATATGCAGAGTACATCATTAGAAATGCTGGGCTGGATGAAGCACAAGCTGGAATCAAGATTGCTGGGAGAAATATCAATAACCTCAGATATGCAGATGAAACCACTCTTATGGCAGAAAGTGAAGA
>SJYX01006119.1:230514-249523 GCA_006410675.1 Oreotragus oreotragus | reverse complement strand
GAATCAGCAACCTTAGTTGCTTAGTTTTGACTCTGCTTCACACAGCTCTATCATCTTGGACAAAGTCACACTCTAGATGACATTTCAGTTAACATATTTGTAAATTGAGAAGTCTGACTTAGATTTCCTCTAAGTTCCAGTGACTCTAGAGTAGTGTAACTGCACACATACTCAAGGAAATGAGGGTAGACTAGAAGAGAGAACATCCGTATTATTTATAGTCAGAATAGATATTGTTTGTGAAGTTTGTTTCAGACGTAAGTGAACATACATACCCAGCCTCAGTGTAAAGTTACACTGTGGGTCATGGTCATAAACTGTGAGGGTTTCTTTGCTGCTGCTGCTGCTGCTGCTAAGTCGCTTCAGTCATGTCCGACTTTGTGCAGCCCCATAGACGGCAGCCCACCAGGCTCCTCTGTCCATGGGATTTTCCAGGCAAAAGTACTGGAGTGGGGTGCCATTGCCTTCTCCGAGGACTTCTCTAGAATCTTACTGATCTGTCCCACTATGTTTATAATGGTTGGTTTGCAAATACAAACTTAAATTCACCTGTTCCCACTACGGACTTTTAATTGTCTTAATAGCCTTAAAAATACCATGTCCCCAAACAGTAAACCTCAAAATAAAGTGAACACAAACCAGAATAATTCATGCCTTGAATATGTATGATATAATTGTTTGATTATATTAAAAACAGTCATGAGGGGAGGGAGGCACAGGAGAGAAGGAATATATGTACATAGAATTATGACTGATTCATGTTGTACAGCAGAAACCAACACAAATTTGTAAAGCAATTCCACCAATTTAAAAAAAAAAAAGCAGTCATGGAAAAGCAGAATGTGCTCAAGGCACTAAGCAGTATTTTGCCCTGTTAAGGTGAGGTCCGTTATAAAGGAGATCAGTCCTGGGTGTTCTTTGGAAGGACTGATGCTAACGCTGAAACTCCAGTACTTTGGCCACCTCATGTGGCCTCATTGGAGAAGACTCTGATGCTGGGAGGGATTGGGGGCAGGAGGAGAAGGGGACGAAACAGGATGAGATGGTTGGATGGCATCACCAACTCGATGGACATGAGTTTCGGTGAACTCCAGGATTTGGTGATGGACAGGGAGGCCTGGCGTCCATGAGGTTGCAAAGAGTTGGACACAACTGAGCAACTGAAATGAACTGAAGGTGAGGTGCATTTTTAAGTATTTTCTGCATCCTAAAAGTCCATTTGGTGGTTAAATTTTAATGTTGACTTTGCTGCACTCTATTCCTTTCAGAACAAAGAGCCTGATCCTGCCGTCCAAGATTTGCATATTAAATCAAGATAATAATTGTTGAGCCTCAGTAGGTATTAATTAATGTAGTCTACTTAAAGTATTCAAATTGTCTTTTTATTTCTAGGCTATAAAATAGATTTTAGTACTATCTTGGAAAATCTTGGTTTTGGAAAACTCCAATTAGGAAAAATTATTTTAATATAGCCATTTATATGCAGACCATTTGGACCAAGGTCTGAATGTACTATAGTGTTGAAGTCTTATTAAAATATTACCTCTGGATTCATGAGAATAGTCCTTGGAATATTCTTATAAGTGAAATGGTTATTTTGCTGTGCTTTGAACTTCCTCTTAAATGGCACCTACGATGTAGTCACTCTGTGCTCTTCTCTTTGGAAAAATAATACTAATTATGATATTAAAGTTGTTCAGTTATAGGATAATTTTTATAGCTGTCTGGCAATTCATAAGGACTGTACATCTTGAAGCACAACCTGCTTCTTGAAATCAACCTGTGTGGTAACATGTCAAACACTGAAAAAAATTTTTTTAAATTAGAAATAATTGTGAAAAATAATGTTTGATAAATATAAAAAGCAGAAGCACGTGAAATGTGTTTCCATGTGGTATATGATGTTATTAAGAGTGATTTAATTAAGTTAAACAGTTTAATTTAATATGAATCAAATATCTTAATTTGAGAGTTATTCAATATTGCTGCAGGATTATTTGGAATTACATTCTGGTGCTAATAACAGCGACCTGAACACAGTAGCTTAAACTCCCATATGCAGAGTACATCATTAGAAATGCTGGGCTGGATGAAGCACAAGCTGGAATCAAGATTGCTGGGAGAAATATCAATAACCTCAGATATGCAGATGAAACCACTCTTATGGCAGAAAGTGAAGAAGAACTAAAGAGCCTCTTGATGAAAGTGAAAGAGGAGAGTGATAAAGTTGGCTTAAAGTTCAACATTCAGAAAACTAAGATCATGGCCTCTGGTCCCATCACTTCATGGCAAATAGATGGGGAAACAGTGGAAACAGTGGTTGCCTTTATTTTGGGGGGCTCCAAAATCACTGCAGATGGTGACTGCAGCCATGAAATTAAAGATGCATACTCTTTGGAAGAAAATGACCAACCTAGACAGCATATTAAAAAGCAGAGCTGTTACTTTGCCAACAAAGGTCTGTCTAGTCAAAGCTTGGAGAAGGCAATGGCATCCCACTCCAGTACTCTTGCCTGGAAACTCCCATGGACAGAGGAGCCTGGTAGGCTGCAGTCCATGAGGTTGCTGAGTCAGACACGACTGAGTGACTTCACTTTCACTTTTCACTTTCATGCACTGGAGAAGGAAATGGCAACCCACTCCAGTGTTCTTGCCTGGAGAATCCCAGGGATGGCAGAGCCCAGTGGGCTGCCATCTGTGGGGTCGCACAGAGTCGGACACGACTGAAGTGACTTAGCAGCAGCAGCAGCAGTCAAAGCTAGACTGGTTTTTCCTGTGGTCATGTATGGTTGTGAGAGTTGGCCTATAAAGAAAGCTGAGCACCAAAGAATTGATGCTTTTGACATTGATGCTTATTGACAGCCTACAATACCCATCAGGAGAAGGAGAACTAAAAACTGAGCCATTTGCTCAGGGTTTTTACAGTGTGAACAGCAAGTAGACAATGTAAAAATCAATGAGTCAAATTAGCAAGTAAGTTGGAGAAGACTCTTGAGAGTCCCTTGGACTGCAAGGAGGTCCAACCAGACCATCCTAAAGGAGATCAGTCCTGAGTGTTCATGGAAAGAATGATGTTGAAGCTGAAATTCCAATACTTTGGCCACCTGCTGTGAAGAGCTGACTCATTGGAAAAAACCCTGATGCTGGGAGGGATTGGGGGCAGGGGAGAAGGGGACGAAAGAGGATGAGATGGTTGCTGACTCGATGGACATGGGTTTGGGTAAACTCTGGGATTTGGTGATGGACAGGGAGGCCTGGCATGCTGTGGTCCATGGGGTCACAAAGAGTCAGACGCAACTGAGCGACTGAACTGAACTGAATGGAAGGCCGAGATAGACATCCAGGACTGGTCTCGTGCCTGCAGAAAATCAGTAGGTTCCTACACGGTCCTTCTCCTTCTGTTACTTCTGACTTCCAGCCAGTAGGTCCATTATAGTACAAGATGGTTGTTGGAGTGCTAATATCCAAATTCTAGGCAACAGAAAGGAAGGGGGACTCAGCTTCTCCTTTTCCAGGCATCTACATCCAGCAACATTTCTTACATTTATTTAGTCAGAACTAGTCATACCCCTACCTGTGAGGAAAACTGAGTAATGTAGTTTTTCAGTAGGGCCAATAACCCAGGATTCTTGTGTAAAAAATAGAGTGAGAATGAATATCAGAACACGTACATTTCCTCTTTTGTGCCAAATGATGGGACCATTTTAGGTTTTTAAAATTTTTTCAAGAAGCAGTCTCACTATCAAGTAATACTGAAGGGTTTATTAAATAATCATTTATAGACATTGTGCTTTTTATTCAGAAAAAATTACAAGTTTACAAAAACTTAGGTCCTTTGTTATAAAAAAAAAAAAAGAATAAATTACAACCTCCAGAAAATTATGAACTCTTTAGATTAGAAAAGAACTTAAAGATCATCATCAAAATTTTTCACTTTCCCAGTGGAGTAACTGGCGCTAGGGTAAGCTGAGTAAAACCTGCTCCGGGTCTCATGGGTGACAAGAGTAAGAGCCAGAACATAAATAATGGTTTCCTAAGGTTCCTACCAATACTCTTCCTGCAACATAATGGAATAAAAATTGCTGCCCAGATGCCTATAGAAGTGGGTAGTCGCTCAGTCGTCTCCGACTCTTTGCCACCCCTTGAACTGTAGCCTGCTAAGCTCCTCTGTCCATGGAATTCCCCAGACAGGACTGCTGGAGTGGGTAGTCATTCCCGTCTCCAGGGAATCTTCCCGACCCAGGGACTGAACCCTCTCTTACAGTGCAGTAAGTTCTTTACCATCTGAGCCACCAGGAGAGGAATGCCTGTGAAAGCACCACTCTCCTAGGAAGTTCTGGTCATANGTAGTCATTCCCGTCTCCAGGGAATCTTCCTGACCCAGGGATTGAACCCTCTCTTACAGTGCAGTAAGTTCTTTACCATCTGAGCCACCAGGAGAGGAATGCCTGTGAAAGCACCACTCTCCTAGGAAGTTCTGGTCATAGTCATCTGTTCCTGAGTTTAATGCTACTAAATACTCCATAGACCTCTCATCATTTCTTTAGTTTGCTGTGTGTTTTGATGCATCAGTGCCTTGGTTATCTTGTTCCCTCTGCCAGATCAATAATGACAATAATAGCAATCATCATAGGCATTTATTAAAGTCTTACTGTTTTAGATGCGGTTGTGAGGAGTGTATATATGTTGATTCATTTAACTCTCCAATCATCCTTTTCATACTCATCTTACATGTGAGTAAATTGAAATGCCCAGTTAAGTTATTTGACCTAGGTAACATAGCTTCTAAGTCTTGAAGTCAGGATTAAAAAGAAGTTATCCTGCCTGGGTTATACAGTCAGGATAATTAGAAATATCTATTCAACCGTGAACTTATAAAGAATTATGGCTTATCTTTCCTACCCTAGATCAAACCCGCTTCTACGTCCTTGTGTTTCTAAAGTACTTTTTCCATTTATCCTCCCTTGTATTATGGTAATTTGTACATAAGTCTTTCTTAAAGACTATTACCCTTTAAAAGTAGAATTTTTTTCAGGTCTGTGTCAAATGATTCTTTATGCTGATGAGTCCGGAGTTACTATTTTCATCCCCACTCATATACTGAGTTCCAAAAAGACATGGCTCACTACTTATTCACCTGTATACTTTATGTCTGCAGACATCTCAAACACATTATGTTCAAAACTGGACCTGTCATTTTTCTCTCTTGTTTAAGTCTCATCCTCCTAGTTTTCTTACCATCAGAAATTATGGGAGCATTTACTTGGTTGTCCAAGTTGGATACCTGAAAGCAGTTTTTGATTCTCATCTCATTCCTAGGGCACCACATTTAAGCGTCAGTTGTAACTTTTCACGTGCTCTCAAATATGATCATGCTTCTGCAGCTTGATATGCTACATTTTTGTACTCATTTGCTAGCTGACCTCTATCCTGTAAATTCACCCTTTGCACTGTGGAAGACATGAGCTTTACTAAATACAGATTTGATCATTTTCCTGCTTAAATTAATTCACAGTCATTGCATCTCCCTTATTCTCCAACTCTCTTTTCTCATCATAGTTCCTTTAAAAGGAATGGGAAGAGTGAATATTTCCCAAGTGAACTGGTGTCAATATCTAGGTCTAAAGCTCTGCCCAGATATTCTTTATAGTGAGTACTATAATAGGAGTACCAAAGGTTGGACCAAAGCTAATGATAATATAGTGATTATAACTGAGAAGAATGGAGCCATTGTGGATTTACTGACAGCCTACAATACCCCTCAGGAGAAGGAGAACTAAAAACTGAGCCATTTCCTCAGGGTGTTTACAGTGTAAACAGCAAGTAGACAATGTAAAAATCCATGAGTCGAATTAGCAAGTAAGTTCCTAAGAACCTTGGCCAGTGCTAAATCAGAGGGGCCCGTGGATGAAACTGTGGTCTAACCATGGGTTTCTCAGCTCAGCAAGACTGACATTTGGGGCCATGTAATTCCTTGTTGTTGGAGGTGTTCCTGTAGGACGGTTAGCAAGCTCCGTAGACTTCCTGCTTGATGTTCATGACGAGCACTCCTCCTCTTACTGAGTTAGGTGTTAGTTATAAGAATTGTACTTTGTTGGTGGAGATAATACAACTATAATTTGGTGATGTGTGTGTGCTCAGCCGTATCTGAGCTGTTGTGACTCCATGGACTGTAGCCTGCCAGGCTCCATTGTCCACTGAATTTTCCAGGCAAGGATATTGGAATGGGTTGCCATTTCCTACTCCAGGAGATCTTCCCAACCCAGGGATCGAACCCATATCTCTTGTGTCATTATCAGGCGGATTGTGGCACACTCATGTTTTGGTGGATGTTTACCTAAAGGTGTGTTGTTTATGCAAAGTTGAAGCAAAGTTTGAATGAGTCTCTGAGTGTTGACGGTTCTGCCGTTTTTACCTAATGGGCTACGTCTGCTGTCCTTTATATTGCCAGTAAGGGCCTCCCTGGTGGCTCAGTCGGTAAGGAATCTGCCTGCAGTGCAGGAGACCCAGGTTCATTTCCTGCTGGGTCAGGAAGATCCCCTGGAGAAGGAAACGGCAACCCACTCCAGTATTCCTGCCTGGAAAACCATGTGGATAGAGGAGTCTGCAGGGCTATAGTCCACAGGGTCACGAGAATCAGACATGACTTAGCGACTAAACACCATATTGACAGTAATGTAATCGTCATGAAATTGTTTTCTTACTTTAAGATTCTGCTCAAACAGAATGATTTTTGTAGTTTTGTTTGCACTCATTACTTTTCCATTCTCTTGCATTATGAAAGCTAGTGGCTCTGTAACAAAGGCAGTGGAGACAGTCCTTGACTATTTGAAGCACTGAAATCATACATTCATTCTGAAAAGGCCCCACAAATTCTTGTTGACTTTTTAAATAACTCCCTGAGTGATGCCTACTTATTTCCTGTTTATAGTTTTCAGTATCTCTTCACAGTACAATTATGCTGTTTGAAAGCAGAGAAGAAAGTATTACTGAAGTACTCCGCTGCTTAGAAGAACTTGTTGAATGAAAAAAATTAAGGAAAATGTTATTCCTTAAATACCAAGGCTGTTTTTAAAAGTTATACACAATGGAGTATTACTCAGCCATTAAAAAGAATACATTTGAATCAGTTCTAATGAGGTGGATGAAACTGGAACCTATTATACAGACTGAAGTAAGCCAGAAAGAAAAACACCAATATAGTATACTAATGCATATATATGGAATTTAGAAAGATGGTAACGATAACCCTGTGTGCGAGACAGCAAAACAGACACAGATGTATAGAACAGTCTTTTGGACTCTGTGGGAGAGGGAGAGGGTGGGATGATTTGGGAGAATGGCATTGAAACATGTATAATATCATATAAGAAATGAATCACCAGCCCAGGTTCTATGCATGATACTGGATGCTTGGGGCTGGTGCACCGGGATGACCCAGAGGGATGGTATGGGGAGGGAGGAGCGAGGGGGTTCAGGATGGGGAACACGTGTCTACCTGTGGTGGATTCATGTTGATGTATGGCAAAACCAATACAATACTGTAAAATAATTAACCTCCAATTAAACAAATTTATATAAAAAAAGAATAAAATGAAATAAAAGGGACAACTTAAGAACAAGGGAGGGAAAATCCATCTTCTAATGAATGATTATTATGGCAGGTATTATGACTGTATTTTGAAATGACTCTTATCTCTTGAAGAATTTGATTCTTGCCTATGAATGTTGCTAAACACTTCCAGAATGGGATAACTGGAACCATCTGTAGTCAAAGAAAAAGAGGTTAAAAATTCAAGACAGTGTTTGTCAGTAGACAACATTTTATTTTATTTAAAAATTTTTCTTTTTAACTTTATTTTACTTTACAGTACTGTATTGGATTTGGCATACATTGACATGAATCCGCCACGGGTGTACATGAAAGTAGACAACATTTTAAAAAGTCGTAGATCAAGAGAGATGACTTAGTCCTAAAAAATACAAAAGCAAATTATGTCATGAAAGGTAGTATTATACACTTCAAAGAAATCAGTCGTATGACTTTAGAGTCATTGGCCTATGTACATATGTGCTCAGTATTTCAGCTTGAAAGGCTGATGTTGACCATGTTTTCTCATTAATGAATGTTCAGTGGAGAAAAGAATAAAATAAGTGGATGTGAACACTATACCAGATATGTTACAATGTAAATGAAACATAGACTCTAATTGCAAGAAATTTTACATAAGAAAATTCTGCAAAACAAGGAGCTGTTAATGGAAGCCAAATCACCAAGGAAATGTTTAAGAAAGATATGGATAATTTAGATACTGATAATTTTAGATACACTATGAATGAAATTTTGCAATAAGTATGCTCTATGTGTATGTTTTATTTATCTCAAAATGGGTATAAGCAGTTCAGTTCAGTTCAGTCACTCAGTTGTGTCCGACTCTTTGACCCCATGGACTGCAGCACACCAGGCTTCCCTGTCCATCACCAACTCCCAGAGCTTGCTCAAACTAAGGTCCATTGAGTCGGTGATGCCATCCAACCATCTCATCCTCTGTCATCCCCTTCTCCTCCCTCCTTCAGTCTTTTCCAGCATCAGGGTCTTTTCCAGTGAGTCAGTTCTTTGCATCAGATGGCCACAGTATTGGAGTTTCAGCTTCAGCATCAGTCCTTCCAATGAATATTCAGGACTGACTTCCTTTAGGATGGACTGGTTGGATCTGCTTGCAGTCCAAGGGACTCTCAAGAATCTTTTCCAAAACCACAGTTCAAAAGCATCAGTTCTTCAGCACTCAGCTTTCTTTATAGTGCAACTCTCACATCCACACAGATGGACCATGGTTGGCAAAGTAACGTGTCTGCTTTTTAATATGCTGTCTAGGTTGATCATAGCTTTTCTTCCAAGGAGCAAGCATCTTTTAATTTCATGGTTGCAGTCACCATCTGCAGTGATTTTGGAGCCCCACCCCCACCACCAAATAAAGCCTTTCACTATTTCCATTGTTTCCACATCTATGTGCCATGAAGTGATGGGACCGGATGCCATGACTTTGGTTTTTGAATGTTGAGTTTTATTCCAGCTTTTTCATTCTCCTCTTTCACCTTCATCAAAAGGCTCTTCAGTTCCTCTTCACTTTCTGCCATAAGGGTGGTGTCATCTATGTAATCTGAGGTAATTGATGTTTCTCCTGGCAATCTTGATTTCAGCTTGTGCTTCATCCAGCCCAGCATTTCGCATGATGTACTCTGCATATATGTTAAATAAGCAGGGTGACAGTATACAGATGTACTCCTTTCCGAATTTGGAACCAGTCTATTGTTCCATGTCTGGTTCCAACTGTTGCTTCTTGACCTGCATACAGATTTCCTAGGAGGCAGGTAAGGTGGTCTGGTATTCCAGTCACCTGAATAATTTTCCACAGTTTGTTGTGATCTACACAGTCAAAGGCTTTGGCGTAATCAATAAAGCAGAAGTAGATGTTTTTCAGGAACTCTCTTGCTTTTTCTATGATCCAAAGCAATGTTGGCAATTTGATCTCTGGTTACTCTGCCTTTTCTAAATCCAGCTTAAACATCCTGAAGTTCGTGATACGTGTACTGCTGAAGCCTGACTAGGAGAATTTTGAGCATATCTTTGTTAGCATGTGAGATAAGTGCAATTGTGCGGTAGTTTGAACATTCTTTGGCATTGCTCTTCTTTGGGACTGGAGTGAAAACTGACCTTTTCCATAATTGCATAAAAAATTAGAAATTATTTAGATTTGACTGAATGTTGTGATTTTTTATTTGCTAACTCTGGCAACTTTACTTGAGTAGTGAGTAGGGGAGTATTGCCCTGTTGAGAAAACCACTAGTTTGCTGCTGCTGCTGCTGCTAAGTCGCTTCAGTCGTGTCCGACTCTGTACGACCCCATAGACGGCAGCCCACCAGGCTCCCCTGTCCCTGGGATTCTCCAGGCAAGAATACTGGAGTGGGTTGCCATTTCCTTCTCCAATGCACGAAAGTGAAAATGAAAGTGAAGTCGCTCAGTCATGTCCGACTCTTTGCAACCCCCTGGACTGCAGCCTACCAGGCTCCTCCGTCCATGGGATTTTCAAGTCAAGAGTACTGGAGTGGGGTGCCATTGCCTTCTCCAAACCACTAGTTTAGGCCAAGATCAAATAATATAGCATTCTTATGATTATTTAAATTAGTTTATTATTAATCTTTATATTTCTCATAATCACAATATTCCTGCTTGTCCCAGACTTTCCTGAGGATGAAAAACTATAAATACTCTACTAAAAATGTAACCTTAAAAGAAAATTTAATTTTGAAGTATTTTAATCACTTAGCAAAACTGCCCTGTCTAAAATTAGCCTGTTCTTTTCATAACCTAGTTTCCACACAGTGAGTCAGAAGTAATTTTCCCTTATTAAGCAAGAATATTAATTGAAAGCAAGAGAAATAAGCATTGGCTCTCTCACACCAAAAGGAGTTTTATTGGAAGATTCTGGGTTCTCACATGGTCACTGGACAGCTTTGGGAATCTGGACAAGCTGGATGGGAAAATGAAAAGACCAACGGGAGGGCCAGAGGCTATTTGCAGACTCATCTGGCAGGACAGAACTGCTGGACAGTTCTGCCACAGCTGGACTTTGCTGTAGTTGCACAAAGACTCAGTTAAGTCGCTCAGTCGTGTCCGACTCTTTACGACTCCATGGACCCACCAAGCTCCTCTGTCCATGGGCTTCTCCAGGCAAGACCTAGGAATTCCAATTTGACCTTCCTCCATCTTGGCTTCACTCAATCCAGAGTAAAAGTAAAGGGAAAATTAGTCCATTTGGATCAACTTAGAAAATGTGGCCTCACTATTCTAACAAGAGTAGAAAGGAAGGATAATTCACCTTAGATTTTTATAGTAAGAGGTAAAGGCTCAAGTTCCATCACCACTGCTCTCAAAGGGACATCCCTGTTCACCACAGTTAAGAAGGAAGATTGGTTGTTGGATATAAATGTATATACATATACACATACACATACACACACACCTCTGCATAGACATATCTGTAATTTCCTTTGAGGTTAAAAAATGAAGCAAATTAATATCTGACTATGTAAGACTGATCTGTATGTGCAGTCAGTTGGAATAGATATACCTTTTATACCTTCCTTTGCTTGAAGCAAAGGAAGGCATTTTATCTCAAGTAGTATGACTTTTCAATAAAGTATCATTTTATATTTGAATTTGTCTTACGGTAGCATTGGTAATCCCTTCTCTCCAAAGTAGGGGTTCCCTTGTAACTCAGTCAGTAAAGAATCTGCCTGAAATGTGGGAGACTCAGGTTTGATCCCTGGGTCGGGAAGATCCCCTGGAGAAGGAAATGGCAACCCACTCCAGTGTACTTGCCTGGAGAATCCCATGGACAGAGGAGCCTGGCTGGCTACCATCCATGGCGTTGCAAGAGTTGGACATGACTTAGTTACTAAACCACCACCACCCGAAAGTAATAGATAATTTGTGGTGCTTTTCTATCTGTGCAGTTTTAATACTGTTGTTCAGAGAATTCCCAAGTGATTTAGAACCCGACTATGCCTACTGTCTAATTTGATAAGTGAACTATGAAATAATATAATATGAAAGGCTAACACAAGTATGAAAGATAATGCACTAAAAGTAGGTTATAGTAAAAAGAAGCAGTTAAAATGATTAAACCTTAAGAATTTATGTTTATTTTAGTACTGCTGTTATAACATGTATCTGAGCAAAGCACACAATGCCAAGATTGCATACACTGACATTCATCAAGACGATTAGTCTCACATGGTTCTTGAAAGAGGAAAATTTTATTACAAGCGAGTGCCTTATAAGGCTCTCAGGTTCTTTTTGGTAACTTCTATGATGTCTCAAGAGGAAGATAGGCATATGTCTCTTACGATTTATGTCTTGGTGTCTGATGTGATACAGCATTTAATCTTGAAATTTAATCTTAAAATATTTTGCTTTGCTGTATAAATGCCACAGTTATTCTGCCAAGGAGGGAACCAGATTTGTACACCCAGGGCATATCTGTCTATAGCCTTCCTCCAGTGATGTTGTCTGGCAGATTCTTTACTGCTAGCGCCACCTAGGAAGCCCCTATCAGGTATTCATGTACGAGTAAAATGAACTATTGAGAGGCTTTCTAATTATCATTCAGAAAGCAGTCAATACTTGCCCCACACCTGGTTTAGTTACTGTTTTTCCTCTGTATTCTCCAGATTTAGTCCTCCAGCAGCTTTCCCTTTCTTATCTAAATAGTAGAGCTACTGGTTGATGAATGTGCAAGTCCTCTTATCTCGACTTGTTTCACCTTCATCTTCCTTGTTGTTGACAGTTAGGATCTTTATGATCTAGGTATTCCTCTCATGTGCTGAAGCTGGGTGTAGGAAGGATCCACATGTTTTCTTTGGAGCCAAGAGGTAAAGCAGAACTTCCAAACTCATCCGAATGTTTTCAGTTCTCATGAAAGAGAGCTTGTATCACGACAGTCATACTAGAAGGTTGCCTCTCTCGTCTCCCCTGAGGATGACGTTCTCTTTTTCATGAGACTTTGGATTTTATGAATAGAAAATCTGTAAAGGGGGTGTCACTGAACATAGGTGAGGATTTTAAAATGTTTTGGTGGTGGGACTTCCCAGGTGGTCTGGTGGTTAAGGATCCACCTTGCAGTGCAGGGGACGCTGGTTCAACTCCTGGCTGGAGAACTAAGATGCCACATACCGCGGAGCAGGTGAGCCCATCTGCCATGACTAGAGCATCTGCACTGCAATAAAAGATACTGCATGATGCAGCGGAGATCCCACATGCCACAACTGAGATGCGAGTCAGCCGAACAAATTTTTTTTAGCGCTATGGTGGCAAAAGAGCACTTTGGTTGTAAGAAGTAGTTAATCAGGTGTACCCCTGAGAGCCAGAGTTGCCTGTTGCCTTGTTTGTTGTTATCAGGTGTTTGTTGTTGTTATTTACTTGCTAAGTCGTATCTCACTCTTTTGAGACCCCATGGACTCTAGGCCACCAGGCTCTTCTGTCCATGGGATTTTCCAGAATGCATACTGGAGTGGGTTTCCATTTCCTTCTCTAGGGGATCTTCCTGACCGAGGAATTGAACCCACATCTCCTGCATTGGCATGCAGGTTCTTTACCACTGAGATACCTGGGAAGCTATCAGGTGTTTAGATGTCAGTAAAATGAGAATTTTGGAGTCAGATTTCTTTCATCACCGTGTTATCCTACGTTCCTAAAGTAATACAGAAATTCAAACAGAGCCTTTTGTAACTTAACTGTATCATCATGCAGATATATAATAAAGCCTTAATTTAACAACTTAGAAGATACTTGACATGCTTAACACTACCGAGTGATTAAAATTGCCCATGCAGGTGTGTGCAGTCGCTTCAGTCGTGTCTGATGCTCTGCTACGCTATGGACTGTCGTCTGCAAGCCTCCTCTCTTCATGGGGCTTTCCAGGAAAAAATACGGTAGTGGGTTTGCCATTTCCTTCTCCAGTGGATCTTCCCAACACAGACCTTATTCTAAAAGAAAGCACACATGAATCCCTTATAGATGAATTTTTTAGCCTATTTAGTCATAATGATCTCAAGTATAATTAGGGCTCAGGCATTGTGACTCCAGTCAAGTTCTGTATTTATAAATTGTAAGCTTATTCCTTACCCAAGAGGGCACATTTATAAAAATTACCTCCCAAGTATAACTTAAAAATTGATCAGCATTTCTAATGGATCCCATATTTATTAAATCTGTGCTATCTTTACTGTGTAAAACATTATTTTTATGTATTAATTATAGCCCATTTTAATTCAAGTAGTTCAGTTTTGTAGATTATTGCAGGTACATTCTAAATAATAGCAGTGTATTTACTTGATAAAATCAAATTACTGAGACATTGTTAATGTTATTAGTATAATTTTACACCTGTGATTTCTTCTTGTTTTAAATGAACTACTGATCTTGGAATTGCTTTAGATTTATGGAACAGTTTTACAGGTAGTACAGAGTTCCCATGTAAACCATACTCCATTAACTATATTAATGACAATTTACATTGTTATGGTATATTTGTTGCATTAATGAAACCATAATGATACATTATTATTATTAAAGAATGCCATTACTGTACTTAGATTTCCCTAGCTTTTCCCCACTGTCTTTTTTCTCATCCAGGATCCTGCCCACATTACCAGTATTACATTTAACCGTCATGTCTCCTTAAGCATCTGCACGCCATGACAGTTCTTCAGACTTTCTTTGTTTTTGATGACTTTGATGATTTGAAGGAGTACTGGTCAGGCATTTTGTAAAATGTCCCTGACTTGAGAGTTTCTGATGTTTTTCTCATGATTTAGATCAAAGTTTTGGGGAGGAAGACTATACAAGTAAAGTACCATGATCATCATATATCGAGTGAGCATATTATCAACATGTTATCACTGTTGATGTGAGGAGTGATTTGTCTTAAATTGCTCTTTAAAGTGCTTGTGTATGGATTCCATGGTGCCTTCAGAAAGCTTTAAAAATAATTGGTACTCCAGCTAAAATCTTACCTGTGGGAAAATATCACCATTTGTTTCTGGACAAGTGGCAGTTTCAAAGCAGTTTTTCACTTGACAACGGTATGCATCAATACAACATTCTATTTTACTTACTTTTACATTAGTCCACTGTCTTAAATAGTTTAGATTTCATTGAAGTCGATTCAGATTTTGACAGATCTTCAAAATGGTTTACTGAAGCTATTTTACTTTTGTATAAATTTAAGTTAGCTATAGGTAAGAACTCAGTGAGGAAATATAAAACAGAATCTGAGATTATGAAATAATTTTGAGCATATAATTATTCTCTTGCTCCTTGAAATGAGTAAGTATATCTTTAATTGTATAATCACAACGAAAGTAACAGGAAGTTCAAATGGTGGTTTCTTTCTACAAGAAATATTGAAAGCTGTCAAATGAAACTAACTGCTAAAGGATTTCTGTAGGAAATATTTTAAGAGAATAATTGTATTTTTAAATCTATATTACATGTGTAAGACAAAATATGCTATTACCATTACAAAAGCCCAACTCTCATTAGAAAATTAATTATATGGACAAAATATATACATATGCTACTTGAACCACAATAGACTAGATACTGTCATTAATAAACCAATTGGGAACTGCAGTTTAGAGTCCCAGTATTAGGCAGTGCAGTGACACGAAGGAAACAGGCCGCTGAGACCTTTGTCAGCATACGATAATGGGCACAGACATTTTCCCCTTTCAGTCATTTAACTAAGAACTGGTTTGGTGTTTACTTCAGTGATTTCTGTGAGAGTCCCAGTTTGGATTGTAAATATCTATGGGACCCCATTCCCTTCTTACTCTCAGAGGTTATTTCTATGGCAAGGGCTTCATAGGACTCTGAAGATTAAAGGAATCCCCCCAAACAGCTTCCTGATGGCTGTGGCTAATATATGACGACAAAAACCCAGTTTTTGAAACAATATGTTCAGAACCATAGAAAGTACCTATAGTCCCTAAAACTCTCTAGAGACTGTCATATTTCTTTGCTTGAAGGAAGGGATCATTCTTGTTCTCTGTTCAGAGAGTCTATTAATGATACTTAAATGCTTCTTAGAAGGTGAACCAAGTGGTAGAATTCATTTCTTTTCAAGTCTGTTCACAAATACAAATTTAAGTTTAAAAAAAAGGAGAAAAAAATCTTAATGATAGTTCTTGAACCCCCTAACTCTGTCTAAATAAAAAATATCTTGCAAATCTTCATATAAAGTTCAGGGCAAAATAATGGAGATTTACTTAAATGAAACTCAGTAGCAATCTAAATCTCTGAGTAATCAAAATCCCTCTTAGGGATATTTGTACTGTTTAACATTATATTTTATGAAGTAACTGGTTCTTTTATAAATGCTTTGCCATCTTTGGGCTCAGAGAGGTTGCATAATTTTAATATAGAAGATCACATACCTAGTTACTGGAAAACCTAGGATTCAAACTCTAAGACTTTTAGCTCCTGAACTTGCACTTGAATCACTTCTCTAAATCAAATCTCTGCTTATGTTATACACATGGATGAGCTATGTTTCATGCTTAAAAGGCTAATCATTTCAGTTCAGTCGTGTCTGACTCTTTGCGACCCTATAGACTGCAGCACACCAGGTTTCCCTGTCCATCACCAACTCCTGGAGCTCACTCAAACTCATGTCCATCGAGGTCGGTGATGCCATCCAACCATCTCATCCTCTGTCGTCCCCTTCTCCTCCCACTTTCTATCTTTCCCGGCATCAGGGTCTTTTCTAATGAGTCAGTTCCTCACATCAGGTGGCCAAAGTGTTACAGGCTAATATATTTCTATAAACTGAAATATCCTCAAGTTGATCATAATTAGTAGATCTTATTTACAAATGTATGATGAAATTGACCCTAGCAAGAAATTTAAATGAAAGAATGAGACAAGTTAATAATATTAATGGTACCATTTATGGTTACTATATGAAAAACTCTCTCCTGTGCTCTTTATTTATACTTAACCATCCCAATCATAACCACTCTTTGAGGCAGTGATTATTAACCCCATTTTCAAACTAGGAACCTGAGGCTCAGAGGAGTGAAGTCATATGTGTGGAGTTAACAGCTGTAAACATAGAATGTGGATTGTGATAGGAAAGGTCAAGATGATGAAATGATCTGTGAGCTACTGAAACCAGTTCAGATTTTCCAGTACTGAGTGCAAGTACACCTCATGAAAACTTTTGTCCATTTTATATTTCACATTTTGGAAATTGAGCCACACTTTCAATGTCTTATAGAAACTCAAATTTGAAAAGAAACTGGAGAAACTTATATAAAGTGAAAAATTATTTTGTTAAAAGTGTGCGCATTCCTAAATAGCATTCATAAATTACCATGTACCTTTAGTTTTAAGGGCTTCCGTCGTAGCTCAGATGGTAGAGAATCTGCCTGCAGTGCAGGAGACCTGGGTTTGATCCCTGGGTCGGGAAAATCCCCTGGAAAAGGGAGGGACTACCCACTCCAGTATTCTTGCCTGGAGAATTCCATGGACAGAGGAGCCTGGCAGGCTACAGTGCCATGGAGTCACAAAGAGTTGGACATGACTGAACAACTAGCACTTTAGTTCTTAAGCTGATAAACATGCGTCTTTTAATGTCTTTTTTTTTTTTTTTTGCAGTGTTGTCATTTATTCCTGAAAGTTGAAGATCAGCTTTTTTTTAAACCGAAGAATTATTGGCATATAACATTGTAGTTAGTTTTAGATATACAGCATAATAATTTGATATTTGTATACATTGTGAAATGATCGCCACAGTAAGTCTAGATACCATCTGTCATACATAATTTTTTTTTTCTTGTGATGAAGACTTTTAAAATTTATTTTCTTAGTTAACTTTCAAACCTGTAATACAGTATTATGAACTATAGTCACCATGGAAGAACAGCTTTTTAAAAGACATACTTGGAAAGGCTAAAGGTAACTTTTGGTATTTTTTTTTAGCAGTATTAGCTATTCCTCTCCATGCTTATTGCTTAGCAAACATTATCACGTGAGAGACCACAGATCTGAAGGATGAATGAGTGTGGGGGACACTCCTAGGAGGAGCATTGCTTACCTCAAATGAAAATGGAGAAAATAAAGGATACAAAACTGAAATTTCCAGGCTTAATAGTGATGAAGCGATATGAGCAATGCAGCATGTGGCTTAATTGGCAAGTTGTGTCTTCTGACTCTTTGTGATCCCTTGGGCTGCAACCTGCCAGGCTTCTCTGGCCATGGAATTTCCCAGGCAAGAATAGTAGAGTGGTTACCATTTCCTTCTCCAGGGCCTCTTCCTGACCCAGGGATTGAACCCACGTCTCCTGAATTGCTGGTAAATTCTTTACCAACTGAGCTACAGGGAATACAGCATGAGTGATGCTTAAAATGTTGAGAATGAAAAATAAAAATTAATATGGCAAAGAACTTGCTTTGCTTTTTATTATCTTGGACTTTGTAGCTAGAAGGGAGCTAAGGGATTTAGGGTATTTTTAGTTTGTCCCCTTTTCTCCTATTACACTCTCCTTTCCTGTTTGGTTTGTTTATTGTCTTCCTTCTCTTGCTCAACCTCTTTCATTTCCTCCTTTCCTCACCTCATTCCAAAATCTTCTTCCTTTAACTGAGCATGATAGAGATTCAGAGTTCAAAAATGTGTTGTTTTTATTAAATGGAATATATGTTTATCCTTTCAGTTTTAACATGGAGACTTTACATTTTCATATTTTACTTCCTACTACCTACTGTTTAAATAAAGCAGAACCCAAAAAATTGTGTGTGGTTTTAATTGCATTTGTTTTCTTTATTAAATAATGAAACCTGGTCATTAATTTATAGTGTTCATCTGAATTTTTATAACAATTTATGTAATTTTGGCTGTGCTGGATATTTGTTGCCGTGTGGGTTTTCTCTAGTTGTGATGAGCAGGGGCTGCTCTCCAGTTGCAACGTGCAGGCTTCTCGTTGTGGGGCTTCCTGTTGCAGAGCACCGGCTCGAGGGTGCACAGGCTTCACTAGTTGCGGCAGGCAGGCTCAGTAGTTGTGGCTCCTGGGCGCTAGAGACAGGCTCAGTAGTTGCAGCACACAGGCCTAGTTGCTCTGCAACCTGTGGGATCTTCCTGGATCAGGTATTGAACCAGTGTTTCCTGTGTTGGCAGGTGGATTCTTTACCACTGAGTCACCAGGGAAGCCCCAGTCTGATGTTTTGATTTAGTACATTTGTTGCTTTATAGCATTGAAATACGTGTACTATCATGTAAGAAACGAATCGCCAGTCTTTGTTCGATGCAGGATGTTTGGGGCTGGTGTATGGGGATGATCCAGAGGGATGATGTGGGGTGGGAGGTGGGAGGGGGGGGGGCATGTTTGAGAGTTTATGTACACCCATCATGGATTCATGTCAATGTATGCCAAAACCAATACAGTACTG
>SJYX01006119.1:166672-227586 GCA_006410675.1 Oreotragus oreotragus | reverse complement strand
AGGGGGGGGTTCATGTTTGAGAGTTTATGTACACCCATGATGGATTCATGTCAATGTATGCCAAAACCAATACAGTACTGTAAAGTATAATAAAGTAAAAATAAAAATTAAAAAAAAATTTTTTTTAATAAAAAAATCGTTCTTAAAAGAAGTCACATGAACATTTTATGATTTTTTTTTAAAGTAGATAAGCTTAAACCCTCCCTGAAAAATTTTATTTCAGCATTACTTTGGTAAACCATGATAGCTGTAATTTTTTGAGTTATACACATGATTCTTTTATATACCTACGTTGAGAATGTCATTCTGACATAAATATTTTTTGGTAGCTACAGGGAAAGTACTTACTATTTTGAAATAGTAGTGTTTAAGAAAATGATAGGGAATAAGACTCATTCTTGATATTGTTCTCTATCCTCTTAAATTTCTCTGGGAATGCTAATTTTAAACCCTTAATATTCCCCTGTGTTTCCTTTTTCCTTTCTTCTGGAGTTAAGAGTTTGATCTGTACGTCTGAGTCCTTCCGTTTCATGTTTGGTAGTTTTGATTACCAATTTACCCTTAGTTATCTATTAGAAGTTATAAATAAAAGGTTGTGATGTTGTTGGTCAGGGTTTCTTCTGCCTTTACGTAGGCTCGGTTTCCAAATAAGTACTCTCCTGAAAGGGCAGGATGAGTGCAAGCTCTCTATATTTATCTGATGAATTGATAGACTGGCTTCATTTTAGGATAGATGGGCAAGAAGAATCCATCTTTCCCCAGACTCCACTCTGCTTTCACCTAAAATGAATATGGAGATCCTAGAGGTCTTATCTCAGTTAATTCAGAGGTTAACTTTTTGGTTTTAGTCTAAGGATGAATTCTGGTGCCTTATACAGAAGTATAGAGGGAATTGTGGGATAGCGACCTGCAAGTTGTTAAACTGATAATCCTTGGTTAGTCAACTTGGTTTCTGACATATTTGCTTGTGTGCCAGCTCTATGCTTCTGTTCTAGAAAGAAGTATTTCTTTCTTGAACATTCTCTGATGAGTGTTTTAGGCCTTGCCTTCTCCTCTTATCTCCTCTCTAGGGTAATCCCATCTGCCATCTCTCTGAAAGTAAAAGTGAAGTCCCTCAGTGTCTGACTCTTTGTGACCCCATGGACTGTAGCCAGCCAGGCTCCTCTGTCCATGGGATTTTCCAGGCAAGAATACTGGAGTGGGTTGCCATTTCCTTCTCCAGGAGATCTTCCTGACCCAGGGATTGAACCTGGTTCTCCCGCATTGTAGGCAGATGCTTTACGGTCTGAGCTACCAGGGAAGTCTGTCTATATCTCTATCTCTATCACTATCTCTTTAGTTTTGTGAAAACTCTTTAGTGTCTGTTTTTTTGGTTTTCAGTGATGTCATAAAACTGTTGGTTCCCTACTGTGCATCTTTGTTTTCAATGCAGTGGGGATTTAGAAGCCAAAGAGTGATAAAAACATGGAATAAGATCATTGTCATGAACTGGAAGCGGACATTGCTTTGACTGGAAAGATGTATAAGATAATACCTAGAAAATAAGAAGAGAGTTCACAATAAATACTTCCATAGATAGTAATACATGGAAATATGGTATTTTCAAATTATAAACTAAAAAGGAAAGAATAAATATTGTTTAATTTTATTAACTATCTATCTTGGTGCCGTTTAGTCACTAAGTCATGTTCAACTCTTTTGCGACCCTATGGACTGTAGCCTGCCAGGCTCCTCTGGCCTTGGGATTTCCCAGGCAAGAGTACTAGACTTGGGTTGCCATTTCCTTCTCCAGAGGATCTTCCTGACCCAAGAGTTGAACCCATGTCTCTTGCATTGGCAGGTGGAATCTGTGCCGCTGAGCCAGCAGAGGTCAAATAAATTTCAGTGCTTCTTTTTTAAGTATATATTTTTTTTGTAAAAAAGTATGATATTTTTAATGTTAAAATTTGAAGAAATATAAATAAATTAGTAAATAACTCCTAATTCTTCAGCTAGGAATAGCATTCATTAAATATACAGTATATTTAATTTCATACTTTCAATACAGTTTAAAAAACTGAGATAAAATAAGTATATGTTTTTGTTTGTGTACCCTATATTCTGTTATTTTTATAAGATTTATAAAATATGTTAAATAGTCTTTAAAAGCACTCTTTAGACACCACTCAGTTTCCTATTATATGTTCATTTTTCATTTAATGAAACCCTGACACTTAGACTTTTGGATTGATTACACTTTTTCAATATTATAAAAACATTGCAGTAAATATCTTCATAAATGTTTAAAGACATCTGAGATTATTGCTTTTGTTTACTTTCTTAGAAGGGAAGTTATTTGGCAATAAAAATGAATCAAACATATTTAGGTCTTTTGATAGATATTTCAAAATTACCCTCAAAAATTTGTACACATTATTTTTTCCCATCATCCAGATAGGAGGCTGTGATTTCCCCTCTACCCACCAAACTAGAGGATGATTATGGAATCTGACCCAAAGCTCTTTCACTTATTTATTTCAAGACCCTCATGATAAGCAAGGGCTTAGCGTCTTCCTTCAATTTAGCTTGAGGAAACTGTCTAAAATTGTGGTACCACTGACTTGAATCACCCACCACACTCACTGTTTACATATACTTTAGTGACTTGTAAACTGTATGTTGAGAATGTGCATGAATAGAGAGTGAGGACAAGAGAAAACAGGGAAAAAGAAAATAACAATATTGGGAGAATATTGGATATCTGAGGTTCATGACATCTACTTACCAGAATTTCTGTCAAATAATTCTTGAAAGATGTGACACCTCCATTTGAATGTAAGATGTACAAAAACACCAGCTCTTCAGCCATCTCTTCCCCCAGGTGACCAAGTATGTGTACACTTAAAGTCAATCAGGACAAGTAATCCCTCCTTACCTTTATGATTTCTAGAAGTATTGAGGAATCTCCTAAACCCAAATGGCAACTACACTCACCACCTTGTTTCTCAGAGAGAGGTAGTGCAGTTTCCAAAAGGCTACTAACTTCTGGAATCAAGTGATTTATGACCACAGGTTTATAAATTGTACCAGGCTTGGCCTTCAAGTGCTAAAACTAAATCATAGCTTCTCCTAAATTAATCTTACACCAAAAGATATTCTGTGTTTATCCTGAGACCATAGAGACTTATGCAGAGATTGGTGTTGAACGTGTGCATTTGTTTCCATTTTCTAAACCTCTTTTCTTGACGTAGGACAGTTTTCATGGATTTCATGATTCAGTTTTCTTAGAAATTGTTTATAATAGTTTTATGGAGATGTAGCTTACCTATCATAAAAATCATCCTTTAAAGTGTAAATTCAGTGATTTATGGCATAGTTACAGAGTTGCACAATCATTGCATTATCTAATTTTAGAACTTTTTTTCATCTCTTTGTGAAACTTCATTCCTATTAACCATTAACCCCATCACCATTAATGGTCATTTCTCACTATTCCCTCCTGCTAGCCTCTGGCAACAGTAATGTTCTTTGTGTCTCTGAGCATGTAACTATTCTGGACATTTCACACAGATGGAACCATCCAGCCTTTTGCCTCTTGGATCTGGCTACATTCATGGGGTTTTCAGGGTTCATCTGTGTTGTAACATGTGTCCATATTTTACTAATTTTTATTGTAATATTCCATTATGTGGATACAGTGCATTTTGTCAGTTGACAGATATTTGGATTGTTTCCACTATTTGGCTATTAAGAATAATGCTGCTATGCACATTCATGTACAAGTTTTATGGGGACATGTTTTAAATTCTTTCGAGTACCTACCTAGTAGTGAAATGATGAGTCATGATTCATTCTCTCATGAGTCACCCTGGCCTGCTTTTGAATGTGCACATTGAGATATTCCTTATCTTTCACTACTTTCTTAAAAAGAAAAGTCATCTCAGCTTTAGTTTCCATCAAAATAAATGTTTCTTCTTACTGGTTTGAATTTATAGAAACAATGGAGTGAATGAATGCATGCATGCTAAGTCGCTTCAGTCGTGTCCAACTCTTTGCAATCCCTTGGACTGTAGCCCACCAGGCTCCTCTGTCCATGGGATTCTCCAGGCAACTGGAGTGGGTTGCCATGCCCTCCTCCAGGGGATATTTCCAACCCAGGGACTGAATCCACATCCCTTACAACTCCGGCACTGCAGATGGGTTCTTTACCACCAGCACCCCTGAGAAGTCCAATGAAGTAAATAATCTTAGTCAAATACTTTAAAACCCAGGAAAGCCAGCAAACGTGTAGTCATTAACTATTTGGATTTTGTTCAAAAGCAATATTCTTAGCTGCTTGTGGCCAGCAGAATAGACGGACTTTGTTCTTTTCCATAATTATAAAATTCCATAATTCTGAATCCAGGTAGAGATATGTTCTGATTTCTAATTATGCCATTGCATGGCTTTCAACATGTTCTTTCCCATGAATGATTGCTATATATCTACTATTTATGAGAGGGTTTTAGTTCTGCATATTTGGAGAGGATACTAAAAGAGTCCTGGAATTTGTCAGAAATGTTTGAAATTTTGTTCTTAAATCAGAGAATTCACTACTTCCTCTTACATATGGTACCCTCTCTCCTGATACATGCCTAATTTCTCTATCTTTGTTTCTACATTCAATATATAAAAAAAGAATGTGAGTTAAACTAATTGTATTCTCCTTTACTATGGTCAAACCAGGTTTGCCTGTATGATTCAGTTCAATTGGTATTCGTTTTTAGAAGTTTCATAAACACAGAAGCTGTGTTTTCTCCTTACTCTCACAGCTCTATATATCTGATATAGAAACTTGTCCAGATTAACTATTTGGTAAAATTATTTTAAATGAATATGAGTTAGCAGAGTTAAAAAGAAATGTGATAAGACTTTGCCATGGCAAAACCCAGATTCAAGTGTGTGGTGGTTTAGTCGCTGAGTTGTGTCCAACTTTTGCAACCTAATGGACTGTAGCCTGCCAGGGAATCTTCCTGACCCAGGAAGATCCCTGTAGAAGGGAATGGCAGTCCACTCTGGTATTCTTGCCTGGAGAATTCCATGGACAGCGGACACTGGTGGGCTACAGTCCATGGTGTTGCAAACAACTGGACACGACTGAGCGACTAACAATACTACTTGCTGATCAGGGTTGTTATACTGTGCTCAAGTAGCCAAGGGGAAGAGTCATCCATTTTGCTCTAAACATAACTAGAGTTGATTTTGTTTAACATGGGAAGCGGAGAAATCTGTAAAAGAAAGAATAATTACTTTCAGCTTCCTTTCACTTCTTTTTCTGAATCTATATAACCTGTGTTGCCACTATTGTGATTTGCTTAGTTTTTACATTTCACAATGGAAAATAAAAGAGCAGACCATGGCTTCTCTTATCTCATCCTCCCTTTGTATATCAAGATATCATTTAATGAACAATCTTTCAAGCTGTTCACAGTGGGTTGACATACTAGAAGTTGGTGTATCCCAACACTCAGGCAATCCTAATGCAAAAGGACTCATTTTTATTTCCCAGTGGAGGAGTTATGAAGTAACCTTGACTCAGTGAAATAATGTGGCTATCATTTTTAAAATAAAAACTGTTAATTTTATGCTCTTTTATTTAGAACATTCCAAAATAATAATATATAATTTTAAAATTTTTCTTTCCTGCACTTTTTGTAATGTTTTGTATATACATGTAAGTCAGTTAAGGAAGTCATATTTTGAGTGCCTATCATAGTTTGTTTTTTTAACTTTAAACATTGAATCTTTCCCAAAACATTTCCAAAATTCCTTTTATCTTCTTTGTTCTTCTAAAACATTTCCCTAAATCATTTTTAATTCGAAGTGAAAAAATGTTTTCTGATTTGTAAAAGGGCATGTATTTATTGTGTGTGTGTGTGTGTGTGTGTGTGTGTGTGTGTTCGTCGCTCAGTCGTGCCTGACTCTTTGGAACCCCATGGACTGTAGCCCGCCAGGCTCCTCTGTCCATGAAATTCTTCAGGGAAGAAGAGTGGAGTGGGTTGCCATTCCCTTCTCCAGAGAATCTTCCTGACCTAAGGATCGAACCCAGTCTCCTACATTGTAGGCAGATTCTTTACTGTCTGAGCCACCAGGGAAGCCCATGTATTTATTGTAAGGAAATCTACATGTGTAAAATAGAGTAAAACAATTTTCCACCGCTTCAGTTTATAGAAATGAGTTTCTTTAAGAGAGAGAAGCAGAGACTGTGAGTATGTCAGACAGAATAGGATCAGGTGATACAGAAAGAGGAGAACTGGAAAATGGTGCTATCAGAAGTCGTATCGCAAAGATTTTTAAACAAAGGAAGTTGAGTTGCACTAAGAGTAAGCACAGATGAAAAGAAAGTGACTTAAGCATGTTTAATTAAGTTGTCACTAAGATCCGTGAAGTACTAAGTTCAAGTTCTTAAATAAAGTTCATTAGAGGGCATGGAAAATAAGTCATGTACATGGTGGTCACTTAGTAAGTGCCCATTCAACATGATAGTAATTTTGTGAACACATTACTTCTTGCAATTGAAACCAGAATCTGTTTTTTATTCTTACTATAATAATTATTATTATTTGTTAAGTGTCGTTCTTGACTGGCAACAGTTAAGGCTTTCTTTATTTCTCCTTAGGCCTCTTATGTAAGGAGTTGAAGGGGAAATAAAACATACAGGATGAAAAGATGGCAATGTTGCCTCCCCCGGGACCTCAGAGCTTTGTCTTCTTCACGAAACAGTCTCTTGCCCTCATCGAACAACGTATTGCTGAAGGAAAAGCAAAGGAACCCAAAGAAGAGAAGAAAGACGATGACGAAGGAGGGCCAAAGCCAAGCAGTGACTTGGAAGCCGGCAAGCAGCTGCCCTTCATCTACGGGGACGTTCCTCCGGGCATGGTGTCGGAGCCCCTGGAGGACTTGGACCCCTACTATGCAGACAAAAAAGTGAGTCTGTTGTGCCTGCAGTGGTGCCGTCTCTCTTTACCTCTTTCGTACAAACAGATATGAGATTGAGAGGAATTTAGTGAAAAACTACATCATGAAAACAAAAAATGCATAGGTAGGATATTTCAGAATATGTACTTTTTCTAATTTTTCATCAAAACTGATTCTGTCACTGGCATACTCTTTTGATTTTTTGAATAGTGTCGAATGTCGTGTTCTGCCCTTCAGACACGACATCAGTGCATCCTCACAGAAACAAAATAACTGTCAATGTGAGAAGTAAGACCTGGGTATACGTCCAGAATGCATTTGCTTGGAGGTGGCAGTTGAATCCGTGTAAATCACTTCTTATAGGGTTTCGAGAGCCACTCATTTAGGGGGTTGGAGAGAAAGGAGAATGTGAGATGGTCAGAGAGGTAAGACATAAATCAGAAAATTTTCCACTATTCAAAAAAAAAAAAAAAAAAAGGAAAGAGAATATCTCATAAAATTACTCAGGAAGCTGAGGCTAGATAAAGACTATTGGAATGAACAAGCAGGATGAGTTGGTAACTTTTTTGCAAGCAGTTTATGTTGATGGACATCAAAGCAAGAGAGTGGTAACTCTACTCAAGACTCTGTAATGGCCTATATGGGAAAAGAATCTTAAAAAAAAGAGAGAGGATATATGTATAACTGATTCACTTTGCTGTATGTCTGAAACTAACCCAACATTATAATTAACTCCGTTCAGGTTTTTAAAAAAGTCAGATAGTGATGGACAGCAAGTGAAAAGAGGAAGTATGAGAAATTTAAGAAATTTCCATCAGAAAGATGGTCACTTAAGGCAACAGGAAAATTGAACACTTAAAAAAAAAAAATAATGCAACGTTGCAGTTACAGTTTTTTGAGTATTTATTTTCGGCCGTGCTAGGCCTTCCTTGCTGTGCGCAGGCTTTCTCTCGTGGCGAGCAAGGGCTAGTCTATGGTTGCAGTGCGTGGGCTTCTCATTGCAGTGGGCACCCCACTCCAGTACTCTTGCCTGGAAAATCCCAGGGACTCAGGAGCTGGTAGGCTACGGTCCATGGGGTCGCACACGCCTGAGCGACTTCACGTCACGTCTCCTGCTGTAGAGCATCAGTAGTTGTGGCACACAGGCTTAGCTGTTGCATGGCATGTGGAATCTTCCAGACCGGGTCTCAGACTCAGGTCGCCTTGCATTGGTAGGCATATTCTCAACCACTGGACCGCCAGAGAGGTCCCCTGAAAACCTTTTTTTACATAAGGTATAAATAGCATGTTTAAAAGTGGAGAAAAATTATTCCCAGAGAGGAAAATACAGAGGGTTGAGTAAAGTAGTTAGTTGCTGATGTTAACAGCTGCTGCTGCTGCTAAGTCACTTCAGTCGTGTCCGACTCTGTGCGACCCCATAGACGGCAGCCCACCAGGCTCCCCTGCCCCTGGGATTCTCCAGGCAAGAACACTGGAGTGTGTTGCCATTTCCTTCTCCAATGCATGAAAGTGAAAAGTGAAAGTGAAGTCGCTCAGTCGTGTCCGACTCTTAGCGACCCCATGGACTGCAGCCTACCAGGCTCCTCCATCCATGATGTTAACAGACACGGGATAAACCATAAGTCGGCTTGAATTTGCATTAGAAAACTGCAGAAAAGTGGAGAGAAGCCTTACTGTGTGAGCCTTGTAGGGCAAATAAGGTGAATTTAAGATATGTTGAAGTAAATGTAGGCACATCTGAGGAAATGCATGTTAAATACTGTCAATATTTTCCATACTACTGGAGTGGAAGTTGTCCTTTGTGAGTCAGTCTTGGGAACAAGGAACTGGGAGAGTTTGGAACAACTGCTGTAAAGATAATTCTACCAAGAAAATGAGAAGGTTACCGTCATTTTTGAGACAGTAGCAGATACAACCAGACTGAACTTGACAAAGAGACAGTGCAGGATAAAATCAGCAGGTTCCCTAACTTTCTCCCAACAATGCTTTGCTACACAGCAGAAAGGCAGGATAAAGTCCATTGAAAAGTTATTTTGATTTAAGATATAAATAAAAGGGCACATTTCTTGATAAGATAGCTAGCAGACAGAATAAGGAACAGTGCAATGTCTTGTGAAATAGAAAATGTGATGAACTTAATTTTGATGGTATAAACACATCTACTTCAGGGAGAGTTGCTATGAGTAACAATGCGTAATTTTTGCCTCATATTAAAATCAGCATGTCAACAAACTGACAGCATGTCGAGTAAGCAGAATACCTGAGAAGCCTTTGAGATAATACCCAGCATTCTTATTCACCCATCAGTACTCTGACACAAAAGAAAAGAAAGCTAATATGTTTTCAGGGTCTCTGTGACAGGCACTGGATTTTTCATACAAATTAGCAACATATTCACCACAATGTGGAGAGATAGGAATTAATAAAGGATTCGAGGAAATTAATTAACTCACAAAATGTTACATAAACACTCGTAAATTCCATCCTAGATTTTTTTTAGTTCAAGTTGATTTGACTCCCTACTGAGATGTTGTCCGGCATCTCTTAATTTAGTTTTGTTTTTGTTGTATAGCAACTACTGTGCTCACAACTTTACAAAAATGAATGAAACAATGAGTGGATAAATAATGAAATAGGCAAAATTAAAAATACTTTCTCATTTTACTTATTGATATTACTTCATCCTGAAAAATGTCTGGCTCCTGCAATTCCCATTTCCCGAGGGGGCCTGGATATAATTTGACCAGCCTCCCTTAAGAAGGAAAAAATCTTTCTGGAGTAAATCCCAGTTCAGAGACATAAACTAATATTGGCTTAAAGTGACTTGGGAGGTAAGAAGAAAATGTTCGCATTTGGAGGATGAAAAATGGAATCATTTTAGCTCTGGGATAGACTAATGTAATAGAGAATATTTGGGGTGGGACTCCAGTCCCTCGCTTTGGCCCCAGCTCCTTTCAGATGTGATACCAACCATGTTAAAAGCCCAATTCACATCTGCATCAGAATATAATACTTAGGTAGAGCTAAGTCAGACCAAGTAATCTATTTTTCATGGCCCTTTCTTAACAGATAAATACCCAAAGGGATTATTGAGTCTTCTTATTATTTTTTGGTTTGGAGCTTTAAATGATCAACTTTCTGTGCTGTGTCCTAGCTCCTCAATCATTCTTGGTTAAAATAGTTTGGACTTCCCCTTGCAACTTCAGGGTTGACTTTCACGTGGATTGAGTCTTTCATGTTTCAGGTTATTCACACTAATAGACAAGAACTTTATTTCTGCTACACTATAATCATTGCTTGGATTAAAAATCTTAATGACTCCTGATTTGACTTAGGTTCAGATTTTAACTTATGCTTGAGTGTAATGATCAATGCTTTGTTAAAAAAAAGAGGAACATTTAATAAATGAATGTAGAGGTATGTAGAGGTTAGGGCTTCATTTTCATATATGATGAATATATTAAGTGGCTTCCCAGGTGGCCCTGGTGGTAAAGAACTCACCTGCCAATACAGGAGACATAAGAGATGCAGGTTTGATTCCTGGAGTGGGAAGATTCCCTGGAGGAGGGCATGGCAACCCACTCCTGTATTCTTGCCTGGAGAATCCCATGGACAGAGGAGCCTGGTGAGCTGCAGTATATAGGATCACACAGAGTCAGACACAACTGAAGTGACTTAGCACGCATACATGTTCCCAACATTTACCAAGAATTTACAATGTACCGGAACTTAAAAGCTTCACAGACACTGAGTGCTAGCCCTCAAGTTGTGAAGTGGTAGATCAAGTATTTAGAATACTATCTGTCCAACTCCAAAGCTTATACTCGTAAATTCATAATTCTCTAACTTTATGTTCAATAAATTATTAAATAAGTGAGCCATATTAAAATAACTTATTCAGACATTTGCATCTGTGCATTTGCTAGCAGGAATTTAGAGTTTTCTAGAGATACTCATTCTGCTACTCAAAATTTCATATCTGTTTTCCCATCTGTAAATTAACTAGTGGCTCTGTATAAATCCAGACAATCCTAAAGAAGTTTTTAATGTAAATGAAAATTGGGAATTTGAATTTAAAAATAGTAAGCCAAGTCTTTTTTTTAAATTTCAAGTACAAGTTAGCTTGATCATGCCAAGTTGAGGCAGTAGTATTTTCATGGTAACTCAGATGACTTGTTTCCTGAAGCCTCCCTGATTATTCCAATAGACACAAGGCCCTGCCCCCTCTTCATTCTCATGCTCTGCCATTCGTATTCCTCTGTATGATGCCTGTCATGTCATACCTTGTATTAGAGTTGTGCCGTCTGCTTTAGTCACTCAGTCGTGGGTGACTCTATGTGACCCCATGGACTGTAGCCTGCCAGGCTTCTCTGTCCATGAGGATTCTCTAGGCAAGAATACTGGAGGGCCTGCCCTACCCTCCTCCAGGGAATCTTCCCAACCTAGGGATCGAACCCAGGTCTCCCATGTTGCAAGTGGATTCTTTACTTTCTGAGCCACCAAGGAAGCCCTGTATTAGAGTTACTGTGCTCTTAATCACTTTTCTCTGAAACCTCTTGAATGCAAAATTTATGCCTCACTTATGTTCAAATTCATTTCAGTGTCTCTTATGCCATAGTTGCTCCCAGGTGGCACTAGTGGTTAAAAAAAAAAAAAAAGCTTGTCTATCACTGCAGGAGAGACTTAAGAGACACTGGTTTGATCCCTGGGTCAGGAAGATCCCCTGGAGGAGGGCATGGCAACCCACTTGAGTATTCTTGCTTGGAAAATCCCAGGGACAGAGAAACCTGGCAGGCTACAATCTAAAGGACCGCAAAGAGTTGACAAAAGTGAAGCGACTTAGCACACACTCACATTCACTAGACAATTGTAGAAAATATTAGATGAATGAATTTTAAAAAGCACAGTGTATTGAGATTTAAGAAAGCAATAATTGTACTCAAACATGAGGTATTAATTTTATAACTAATTTTCAGTATAAAAGTGAACTTTATGTTCAATTATGTTTTAACGTAGCTGGTATAGCGAAAGAGACCAGGAGTATAAAAAGTTAACCTAAGATAGTTCTCGTTTGTTTTCTCGGGAACACTGCCACATACAAAAGCAAGATTACCCAAAGTTATATCTAAAATTTGGTGGAAAATATTTATTACATATGTTTACCACTCATAAACATATGGAAAACTCAGAATCAACATCAAAAAGACCAAAAATCAGTGTCTTCTGTTAATAGATAGCACGAGGAATTTGCTTGCCAGCCACAGATAAGTAAGAGCAGGCTTTGAACTTAAGTCTTTCTGGTTTCCAAGCCAATTCCTTAGGTTGTTTTAATGTTTTGTTGTTATTGCTATTTATTTGTTTGGCTTTAAAATTTTTCAACTAAATACCAAAGCCATGGAGAATGTAACTCATTATTCAGTGGTTACATATTTTTTAAATGATTCTATTCACATTTCAAAAAATTACCATGGATAGTAGCAAGCAAGTTCTTTAATTTATGTTTTTTTTTATTTTAGCTGTTATTAGTGTTATATGTAAAATAAGAAAATCAAATTGAATAATAGCTTTCTTTCAACTCTAATGTTCCTTAAATTCATGAAAATATTTTGAAAACTCATATTTTAGAACATTTGCTGCTAACCCTGACAATAGCCAGGAAGTATTACAATTCTCAAAGCAACATGATAAAAATCAGGGATAGCTGGTTGCTATTTGGTTTGTATAAAATGCAATGTAATGATACAAGGAAGTTGTATTTAAAATAATCCCAGTGGCCACAAGTTATTGTTACTGATTTGAATGTTAAGGGATATGAAAAAGAGAACACTGCATTTTGAAAGCTGTAAATAATACATACCCATAAATGGCTCACTTCTTACTTTATTGAAGAAATGGACAATGGACTTGAAGTTCATTGGCTAACATGACGTGAATATCTCCATCAATGGCTTTGGAACCACACTGCTTGAGTCTGATGGCAGAGTTTCTTTAATATGACTCTACCACATGCAGAGGTAGACTGCAGATATTAATGTACTAGATTGAGATTTTGGAATTTCAGTTCATACTGTTTTCTTTTTGCTCCTGCAGACTTTCATAGTGTTGAACAAAGGGAAATCAATCTTCCGTTTCAATGCCACACCTGCTTTGTACATGCTCTCTCCTTTTAGTCCTCTCAGAAGACTATCTATTAAGATTTTAGTACATGCATATCCTTTTTAAAATGCTTACTTACAGTGGTTCTTTAAAATGTAGTTTTTGGCCATTTTATTTAAATACAGAATTTTATTTCTTTTCTACCTGAAAAGACTCAGGTTTATCAGTCTCAATATAATTTGGTGTAGATCTCTGAATAGATTGGGAGTATGGCAATTTTGGGCTTCCCAGGTGGTGCTAGTGGTAAAGAACTCACCAGCTAATGCAAGAGACATAAGAGATGCAGGTTTGATCCCTGGGTCAGGAAGATCCCCTGGAGGAGAGCATGGCAATCCACTCCAATATTCTTGCCTGGAGAACCCCATGGACAGAGGAGCCTGGTGAGCTACAGTCCATAGGTTTACAAAGAGTTGGACATGACTGAAGTGACTTAGCATACATTCATTATATCATTGTCATCATGACAATTTTAGTATTTTAGGATAAATTGCTTGTATCCATTACTCTTTTGTTCAGAGAGGTTTTTTTTTTTTCTTTTTTAAGTCTATAGACTCTTTTAGAATTATTTTCTAAGGAAAAATTGTCAGCATTTCAACAAATATCGTTATCAGGTATTCAAAGTTACCATGTGTTGTTTGATCATATTCCTTGATTCTAAGCTACCGCATTCAGCATGCTTATCATGTGCACTATTCTGACGAACTGCATATTTATGACCATGAGTAATCCTCCAGACTGGACCAAGAATGTAGAGTAAGTGGGTTTAAATACATTTTAATATAGTCTTAGTATGGTTGTTGTTATCCTTCCTTTTTCATATCAGGAAGTTATTGCACGTATAAAAATTGTGGTGATTATCTCCCCATGTTCTATAGTTACTTTACTTTACTTTCAATTAGTTTTTTCTCCTTTACAGTATTAACCTGCTAACATTAGAAAAGAGTAATACATGTTTGAGTCTTTTCTAGAAAAAAAGATCTTAAAAAGAAGAAAAAAGATCTTACCAGATACCCTGCCTGTTCTTAGACATGTCATGTATCTCTTGTCCTTGGATGTATTTCAGATAGGAACAATACAGGAATTTTCTAGGCAGATCTCTTACCTGTGCTCTTAGTAAATTTAAAATACCTCTACTTTCTGGAAGTGTTTCTGACATATACATTTCAAGATTTTCTGGAAAGATCTTAATTATAATTTATTCTAATGGTTAGAATGGGCCCCTTAATCATTAGCCATACTCTAATCAGTGTCTTCCTTTGGTTGATCTGAGAAAAATAATTATAGATGCCTACCTGGTACCATATTCTTTTCACAATGGATCAATATCACAATGGACTCTTTTACCTAGGTACACTTTTACTGGAATATATACTTTTGAGTCACTTGTGAAAATCCTTGCAAGAGGATTCTGTGTAGGAGAATTCACTTTTCTTCGTGACCCATGGAACTGGCTTGATTTCATAGTCATTGTCTTTGCGTAAGTATTTATTTTTTGAAACTCCAAACTCATAAAAATCTCAAACAGCACAGTATCCCAGTGAGAAGGAACTTTGAGATCAGACTTTTTCTGCATATAATAGTTTGATTTAAATACATGGAAACTAGTCATCAAAAAATAGTAATAATTTTTCAGAAAGAGCATTTCCCACTCAAACATGTATATATGATATCGTTATAATAGAGGATCTTCCTCTGTGCTCAGCATGTGGATGGATAGCATATGTGGTGCCGGTTAGAGTCACACTTCTCCCAAGTTCCTATTTAATATCTGGTAAAACAGATAAGAGAAACAGAAAACTCAGGCATTTATTATTAGCATGGTGTTCTTTCTATTAATGTATATCATTCAAGAACTAATAAAGTATAGAAGCAAATCTTTTCGTAAGGACTGTCAATGCATACTAAACCTAGCATTAATGCATTGTATATATATTACATAGTCATACACAGTTTATTTTCATGGGAAAAATATCACATTAAGATATAATTTTAGCTTATTTATATTGCTGCTCTTTTCCTAAATGTATTTGTCAGAACATTGCTTGGGTTTTAAAATCTCAAACCTAAATGCAATATTTTCCCTCTGTCATTTTGAATTGTAAAAGTAATACGTGTTCATTGGAGGGATGTAGACAATACGAAAGGGTCTTGAGATTTCTAGTCTCCAATTCTGTACACCTGCCCCAACTCTTTGCCCTTCATCCATGACTACTGTAGGCCCACCCACCACCTGCTAAGATAACACTGTGTCAAAGAAGGCTGCATCTTCTCAGGGGTCTCCTTTTTTCTTAAGTGTAAATTACATGCCATAAACTTTATCTTTTATAAAGTATAAAATTCGGTGTTTTATAATATGTTCATAAAGTTATGCAACAATCACCACCCTCTAACTCCAGAATATTTTCATTATCCCAGAAAGCAGTCCCTTTCCTTCCCTTCTTCCCCCAAGTCCCTGGAAAACACTCATCTTTCTTCTGTCTCTGGATTTGCCTAATGTAGACATTTCACATGAGTGGAATCTTAAAATATGTGGCCTTTTATGGCTGGTTTCTTTTAATTAGCATACAGTTGTCAAGATTTGCTGATGGCGTTTTATAGAACATTATTGATATTACCATAATATTGAAGTCTAGTCATTGAAGCATTTCATCGTTTACTTAGGCATTTAAGTGTATGAGGCCATTTTAATATTTGCATTTTGCTTACATCAAATGACTCAAATAAAATTAAATTAGTAATGATAGAAGCAAAAGATTTGCAGAACTATAAATTTAAATAAGAAGTTCCAAGCATAGGAAACACCTTGACTAAAGGCACAGGTAAGTATCATAGACTCTATCTAAATTCTGAATAACTCTGATTTAATTCTGCAGGTATTTAACAGAATTTGTAAACCTAGGCAATGTTTCAGCTCTTCGAACTTTCAGAGTGTTGAGAGCTTTGAAAACTATTTCTGTAATTCCAGGTAAGAAGTAACTGGTGTGAAGCATTAGGTCACTCATAACTCCAACTATTTGGGAGTTGTTCTTTGCTTGTGTGTATGTGTGTGTGTGTGTGTGTGTGTGTTGTCACCGTGTTTGTGTATAAACTCCCCTATTTCAGATATGTGACAGAGTTTGTGGACCTGGGCAATGTCTCAGCGTTGAGAACCTTCAGAGTTCTCCGAGCTTTGAAAACAATTTCAGTCATTCCAGGTGAGAGTGGGGTTAAACANTGTGTGTGTGTGTGTGTGTGTGTGTTGTCACCGTGTTTGTGTATAAACTCCCCTATTTCAGATATGTGACAGAGTTTGTGGACCTGGGCAATGTCTCAGCGTTGAGAACCTTCAGAGTTCTCCGAGCTTTGAAAACAATTTCAGTCATTCCAGGTGAGAGTGGGGTTAAACACCAGGGCTGACTTTGCTCTTTTGAAGGAAAAAAAAAATAAAAACTTAATCTTACATAATTTTAATTAAATTTGATCTCATGTTTTTCATAATTGTTATGAAAAGTCAGCCTTTGAGTTTAATCAATTGCATGAGTCTTAGAGGATGAAGATGGCCATTTGGTTCACATCTCAACTTGAAATTTTTCCTCCTGTTTAACAGTTTATTTTCCATTTTGCTTATCCAGGAATAAAAATTTCAATTTCTTTTACTGCTTTTCTTAGAGTGAAGAAAAGAGATATAAAAATATTAGCATGGGGAAGATTGCATGGCACAATGCTTTTTTCTTTCCTCAACAAACCATTTCTTTACTGAAAACTGTTGTCACTGTCTCCTGTAATTCAGCCTCTGTTTTGGTCATTATAAAGAGATGGTTTGTCTGACAGGCATTTACTGAACTGACACGTTATTTTTTCAAGTGAGTCTGGCTATGATTCGAGCAACCAAATTATTCATTTTGACTGGTTATTCTCTGGAAATACTTTAAAGTTTTTAGTCACTTGCTGCAATATACAGAAACAAAATGTGTAAAACAGCAGATCCCCTCTTTTGAGCTGGTAGACTTTTTTTGAACTAGGTTATTTAAAATCATTGATTTGATAAAGTGCATGCATTTCTTGGAAGGCTTGTATTTTGCTTTTGTTTTTCATTTAGAAACTTGATTTCATTTTGAACACCTTTTCTTCTCTGTATTCAGGCCTGAAGACCATCGTGGGGGCCCTGATCCAGTCTGTGAAAAAGCTTTCAGATGTCATGATTCTGACTGTGTTCTGTCTGAGCGTGTTTGCCCTGATTGGGCTGCAGCTCTTTATGGGCAACCTGAAGCATAAATGTGTGCAGAGTTCACTTGCAAATAATGAAACAATAGAAGACATATTGAATACCCTCGATGAAGAAGAATATGCAAGTAAGAATACCTCTGTAGTTGCTAATAGGTTGAAATAAGGCTAAGAGCATTGTTCTCTTTTGGCAATGAAATGTTGCTTTCATTTTAATTACTTCAAAACCACTCAAATATACAGAAAGTTGCAACAGTGTGAATTTTTATCATGTTGTATTTTCATAAATTTCCCTGGATTAAGCTTTCTAGCAGTTCTAATATTGAGAACTTGGGAGAGTTCCATAATTCTCAATTTCTATAAGATAAAAAAGAATAAATTTGGCTATAGAGAAATAAATTTAGCTATAAATTAATGATATTGACCATTAGATTTCATCATGAACTATATATTTATATACTATAGTTTTATTGTATAGTTTATGCTTATATTTTCTATAGTATGATCTATTATATAATAATACAANTCTCAATTTCTATAAGATAAAAAAGAATAAATTTGGCTATAGAGAAATAAATTTAGCTATAAATTAATGATATTGACCATTAGATTTCATCATGAACTATATATTTATATACTATAGTTTTATTGTATAGTTTATGCTTATATTTTCTATAGTATGATCTATTATATAATAATACAATTATATTTTTATACTTGTATTATTCTTATAACATTATTAATCATGGTACAATGTCAATTATCACATATTAAAATATTTGTCTCAATATATTTCTAAAGATTTGTATAAGCAGAGAAATTTATCCAGCTTTATCCTATTATATTAAGCTCTATCCTCCTATTATAACCAATGATATGTTTCACAGAGCTTTGTAATGGCTCCCGTCAATCTAGCTGATAGACCATTGAAGTTTAATTCCTCAGAACTTGTTCTGTAGGTATCATTTCAGATGATAGGTGTACACACTCGGAAGTCTACTTAATTCACAAATATATTTTTGAGTATCTTACAGAAAGCATAAAGTGCATGTTTCCTAACAGTTATCTCCTACCACAGTTTCTTTCACCAAAGCTGATTAGTGTGAGTGATAATGAGGTCTGACAAGATTGTACTTTCTGTCTAACACCTGTCTGTGTGATGTTACCCGAAGAACCCATGAAAGTTAATAGATAATTGAATCCAGAGGTAAAATGGATATATAAGTGCCTTAGATAGAAGGGGATCAGGGAGTAAAGGTTAGGAGTTAATTCTCCTTAAATAATAAAGAGTCATATGCATCTTTTTTTTTTAATTCAGTGTGTTTTTCCTACCCACTGAGAAATATAAAGGCAAATAAAATCTAGCTAATATAGGAAAAACCTGTAAGTAAAGAAAACTAAAAANAGAACCCATGAAAGTTAATAGATAATTGAATCCAGAGGTAAAATGGATATATAAGTGCCTTAGATAGAAGGGGATCAGGGAGTAAAGGTTAGGAGTTAATTCTCCTTAAATAATAAAGAGTCATATGCATCTTTTTTTTTTAATTCAGTGTGTTTTTCCTACCCACTGAGAAATATAAAGGCAAATAAAATCTAGCTAATATAGGAAAAACCTGTAAGTAAAGAAAACTAAAAAAAAGGAACCTAAAACAAGAAAATTGAAGATTTTCAAAGTAGAATTTTAATGTTATTTGTTTTACTAACAGTATTTGATAAGGAATTTAGCAAATTTTCCTTTCCTTTTCAATTTATTTTTTTAGCTTCTGATTTTATTAATATGATCCTAAATTTTATATATTTCCCAAAGACTTTATTTCTAATTTATATGCCATAAAAATTTATATATCTTACGGTAATTGCTGACATTTATATTCTGTTTTATGAGTTGGTTTACAGCACTTACTTAAACTTGACTTTTTGTACTGGGATCACTATGTCCTTTTTTCAGAATCTTGGTCTCATTCCTGAGTTCATGATTTGAGTGATTTTTAAAACATTTTAGAATTGCTATAAGCAAATTTTTTTTGAAAGGGGTAGTAAAAGCTCTTAGATTTTGCAGTATGCCCTCATGTTGCGTTTACATGTGAGTGAATGACAGCTTAGCTAAGAGTGGAATTTTATACTGCCATCTTCTCTCTCAATTCTGTACATTATTCTTGATTTTCCTCTGAAATATACTTTCACAGCAGAGATTACTGTGTTAAATCTGAGTTTGATGTCCCACCTGTTTTTTGTGTCATAGGAGCCTGGTCTCACTTCAAAATTTATTCAAGCATTCATTTATTGTGTCTGTTTATTGAATGCTTCCTTGAACAAGCATTGTGCAAGTTTCTGGAGCTGCAGCAATGAGTATGGTAGCCTCAGACCCAGCATCCACAGAGCTTATCCTCTTGGGGGAATAAAAGAATAAAAGGAGGGGAACAGACAAATAACAATATTATAAGTTATAATAAATGCTGTGCAAAGAAAGTAAATCTCAGGGGCTGAGATACTAAATAAATGAGAAGCCTTCTCTGAGGAGGTGGCATTTAAGCAGAGATATGGAGGATAAGAAGAAGTCATGACACAGTGTAAGTGTATATGAGGCTGTTCCTTGAGTTAGAGGGAAGAGCTGTGCTAAAGCCCTAAGACTGGAAAGAGTATGTATTTAAAGAATGGGAAAGGAAAAAGAATGGGAAAACAGCAGAATGGTTAGACTTTAGCTAAAGAGAGGCAGAATGGCAACAGAGAAAGTAAAGGAAAAAGGCAGGGGTCATTTCATGCAGGATATTTTAGCCCGAGGAAAGGAGTTTTGATTTTATTTTAAATGCAGTGGTTTTAATCACTTTTGCCATATGGAGAGCTTACTGGGCAAGAATGGATGGTAGACTGAAATAGTGAAGACCAGTTAGGATGTTGTTTCTGTCATCCAAACAGGAAAAGATTGTGACTTCATCTTGAGTGAAGTTGGAAAATGAAAAAGGTGTGTTCAAGATGACCTATATAACTCATGGATGGATTAAAGAGGAGAGGGGGGCTTGGGGATCTCATCTAGGTTTCTGGCCACAATAACTGGATAGGTGGCAATGGGAAATGAGGGAAGAGTGGGCAGGTTTATAGGAGAAAGTCGCCTTTACCCAGTTAAAATTGAGAAGTCCCTGGGACATCCAAATGGAGATAGAAAGTAGACAATTGGAGATTTAAGCATAGAGACCAGAGGAACTGCCTAGTTTGGAGATAGATATACTTTGAAGTATTCATCAAAAGGAAAAGATATATACACATCTACCCACATCCTTCTGAAAAACCCTGATGTTTATGAGTAGATAGAGAATGGGCAATCTGGTTTTTAAAACAGATTTGGTGGTTAGAAGCCGCTCATCTCTACAACCCTAATGTCTGGAAGGCAGATAGAGAGGAGTACCCCCAAAGAAGACATAGAGAAAGAGTGGCCAGCAAAGCAAGAAGCAAAGATATAAGTAAGGATGCCAAAAGCAAGAAGCAAAGATATAAGTAAGGATGCCAAGAGAAGAAAGTAGATTGAGAAAAAAGGAATGCTTGTGTTGAATGATGCTGCAAGATCAAGGATTAAGGTTAAGATCAAGGATGATGAGGATGGAGAAATGTACATTAGCTTACACACATGGAAATCATTAGTCACTTTCATGCAGAAATTTTAGTGGAGTGGTAGGAGTACAGGGTGGGCCTAAGGTGGTGACAGGGGTGAATAAGATAGTGGAAAGAAGAGAAGACAGTATGTGTAGACAGTTCTTCCAAGACATTTGTCTATAAGGGAATCAGAATAACAGGGACAGTGGCTGGCGTTTTTTTTTTTTTTTTTTAAGGTAGATTTTGATAAAGATATTTTTCTAGTGCTAAAGAGGAATGAGTAGTAAAATATGGATTAATAATTCAGGAGAGTAGGGAGAGGCAAGTCCTTGAGAAAGTGGAAGAGCGAAGGGGAGAGATATCTCCACTGAAGCAGGAGGAAGGATGGAGGAGCAGGCTGCAGTGTTCATCAGAAGAGGATTAAGTCAAGCCCAGGGGTTTTTATTTCCACAGAAAAGTGTGAGATGTATCATTGGCTGGGAGTAACAGAAGAGGAATTCTTCTCTTCGTATTACATTCTCCCATTACATGTTAAACCTTAAATTCTCTCGAGGCTAATTACCTTAATACTTTACTTGTTTAGGAATTATTTTCAAGTGTTCCACCAGGCCAGCATGAGCTTTCCCGTTGCTTTCCCTTTCATCATTCATGCACTGAATTGAATAGTTAGCCCTGCAGCATGCCTATACAGGCAGCTGTAGAGTCCACTTTTATAAAGCAGCTCCTTGGTGATTGGCCAATGTGAATCAATATTACTTTAAAGGATGACTCTAAAGTAATCTTTCCATAATAAAAAAAATCTCAGAGATTTATGGACAAAAAGTTATATGATAACCTCCTCCATCCTCATTCTGCCATGCCCACGCTCCCTGAGGCACAGGATTTTTTTTTTTTTTTTTTAAAGCACAGTGTGAGAATTTTCTCCCCAAACTAAGAGGCTTTATTGCTTTGTGTCTTCTAAGATTTGTGTCTTCTGCATAATGCCAAATGGTGATGTGTAAGTCGGTCAGTCTTACCTGAAGTTATTTTATAAGAGCTGCTGCTCTTTGAGTATTCATATAGAAAGTGTGGGGGCACTGTGTTAAGTGTTTTACATGCAATATCATATTAGTACTATTCAACAGCTCTTTGAAGTAGGTGTTCCTATCCACATTCTACAAATGCAGTAGCTAAATCATAAAATGGTAAAACAATTCACTTACATATGAAAGGGTGGGAGCAATATTCAAATTTTAAGTACATCTGACTTCAGAGTCTTTGTTCTACTGTTACTCCAGAGGCTGCTAAAAATGATATCTTAATTTTTTTTTGACTTGAGCCAAATAGGAAGTTGAGCTCCTATTAAAATGTTTTTTTTTTTTGTCCTTTATACCTTTACCGTTTGTATTAAGAATAAGTTGTTACAGTGAATAAAGGAAGAGTTATGAGTTCCTTTACACCTGAAAATGGGCACCAAGGGTACCATGAGAGGGGGAAATGTGCGTTTATTTCAGTTCCATGTCCTCAACATTCCAGAACTAAGGAAGTCATAAGTAGATATTGATTAGTGAGTAAACAATGAGAGAATTTCGGAAAACATATTTCGTTTGCTTGTGGTTTTGCCTGGCTGGCTCTTCCTCCTCTGGAGTCCTTGGGGTTCTTTCCTTCTCTTCTCCCTCGCTCCCCTCCCCTCCTTACTCCACTTCCTCTCTGGGTTCACTCATCAGATCCTCTTGGCCTGACTGTAGTTGATACTTTCACTGACCTTAAGATGTATCCATCCACTTACTTACTTGACAAATATAATTAAATACCTAGTAATCATTTCAAACAAAGTAGAGCTAAAACAGAGATCCTGCCTTTCCTTCAGGCCATTTCTTTGCCTCAGTCTTCCTTATCCCAGGTAACGGGCACCACTCTGACCAGTTGACACATCCCTGTGTCCCGTCTCTTCCACATGTCCCACACACATGCCATCAGCACGTCCTGTCACCTTTATTCTGTCCCCTTCTCTCCATATCCATTGCTGCTCTCTGGAGCCCTGCCGCCTCTCCCTGTAGTCTCTTGGCCTGTATCGCTGCCTCCACACTTGCCCCCCTATTGTCCAGAGTCCACAAAGCAGCCACGGCAACACTGTCTTGTATCTCTACTTCCTGCTTCTATTACTTCCTATCATACTTAAAATCCAAACTCCTTTCCATGTCATGCAAAGCCTTGCCACAAGGCCCCTGCCTATCTCTGCCACCACAGTACCCCCCACTCACTATACGGTAACTGGACTGGCCATTTTGCTGTTTTGTCCCACATATCAATTTCATTGCTGCTGCTGCTAAGTCACTTCAGTCGTGTCCGACTCTGTGTGACCCCATAGACGGCAGCCGACCAGGCTCCCCCATCCCTGGGATTCTCCAGGCAAGAATACTGGAGTGGGTTGCCATTTCCTTCTCCAATGCATGAAAGAGAAAAGTGAAAGTGAAGTCGCTCAGTCTGTCCGACTGTTAGCGACCCCATGGACTGCAGCCCACCAGGCTACTCCGTCCATTGGATTTTCCAGGCAAGAGTACTGGGGTGGGGTGCCATTGCCTTCCCCGAGAAATATACACTAGATACATTTAAAACAGGATACAAATTCTCATGTACCTTTCATCTTTCCTTGGGTACACTTATCTAACTGCTTTTACTGGTGTCCTTGGGTACACTAGCTGTATATATAAAATTTATATGAAAATGGAAAACACCATTTCTACCTTAGGGTTTTATTCTGCTCTTCACCCTGTCAAGATGTCTCTTCATCAGGATCTTTGAGTAGCTGGCTTTTCTATAGCATTTAGGTCCCAGTTTAAATGTCATCTCTTTAGAAAAGATTTCCCTGGCCACATTTTGTCACACTTTCTTAATTTATTTTTTTAGGGCATCTTCCCCTATGTGAAAATCCCTTGTATATTTATTTATATACCTGTTAAGCGTTCTTCTCCATCCCTAGCCTCCACCCTTACCTGAGCATAAAGCTTCATAAAACTGATGATCGTATTTATCTTGTTTGTCATTGTATTCGCTGCCTGGCCCATAATAGGTTATCAAGATTTTTTGAGTGAGAATTTATAAGAATGCAATAAATAAATGAATGCCTATCGCTGGGCCTGAATGTATTTGTAAATATATCTGTTTTAGTTAACTTACCTGCTCAGCCACGCTGAAAGCTTACACTCCATAATTTGATGTTGTCCAATTTCTTCCTAAACAGAATATTTTTATTACTTGGAGGGATCCAAAGATGCTCTCCTTTGTGGTTTCAGCACCGATTCAGGGTACGTAAATATTTGTTTCACTTTTAGTCTAAAGACTGAGAAAAAGAAAAAGCAGGCTCAATCAGTTTGCTAAGAAGGACCTTTGATTCTATGTTATTTTCTTATGTTTCATGACATTATTTGACTCATTCCGTCCCACAGTGAGTCCAAACTTTAAAACGATCATGGATAATGTGTACTTTTGAAAGCAAGACGTAGGTATGCTTGAGTTAAAACAAGATACGAGTCATATATATCTTAAGGAAGTAAAAAAAAAATTACTTCCAAAAAACCCAACCAAAAGTTGTTTGGATAGTTTCTAGCCTTTCTTGTTTCCAGAAAGAAGAGTGATAAAATCAGCTTTTCTTTCCATCCCTAAATTCTACTCATTCTCCCATCGAGCACAGTTCCTAGGTGACAGAATGCAGTGACAGCTTGGCCACTCTTAACAAAAGGGTCCCATGCACTTGGGTAAAGCTATTTTAAGGCATCATATTTATCTAAGTACCTGCTGTTCCTCCCATACACCAACTTTATTTCTGCTGGAGGGACTTTGTTCTTCCACTCTCCCTGCCCAGAGATCCCTTGACCAGACTCCGTGTACACAGGGAACATAAAAATAAACAAGATAAAGTTGCTGCTCCCAAAGACACATCAAAACACCTTTTATCTGTCATTGTGAATACCAATCTACTAACTTTAAAAAGACAAAAAGTCTAATTATAAATCTCCATGAACTTATACAATTGCTGTCTGTTGACTGTTGTTGATTCTAGTTCACCTCAAGAATTATTTGGGGAAACAGTTTTATTAGAGACCTGTATATTAATATCAATCTTTGTGAATATAAGAATTTTTACATGATATCTAGTGAAAGTTTTCAAGTTTTGATGATTGTTGATGATGATACTTATAGCAGCTACCATTTATCAAATGTTTTTTATGTACAGGAAGTAGGTTAGGTAATTTGCATACATTATCTTTTTTAAACTTACAATCTTAACCTTTGGAAGTACATATTATTATCTTGTCTCATGGAAAGAAGAAATTGGGCCTTGCAGAATTTAAGTAATTGGACAAAGTCAGCAACTAGTAAAAAGTAGGGACGGGGTTGAAACCCACTTTTTCCTGACTTCAAAAAGTGTGTTCTTAATCATTATTCAATATTGCCCCCCTAAAAAGGAAATCTTGAGTTTTTGACTTCTCTGTAATACTCTTTAGCTTGCATCCTGAAGGTCCTCTGACTTGTGGTATTCTTTTTCACATGTAGTCAGTGTCCAGAAGGGTACACCTGTAAGAAGATTGGCAGAAATCCTGACTATGGCTACACGAGCTTCGATACTTTCAGTTGGGCCTTCTTAGCCTTGTTTCGGCTAATGACACAGGATTACTGGGAAAACCTTTACCAACAGGTGAGTGCCAAGAGAAGCAATCATTGTATTCATTGCACAAAAAAACTGATGTATGTCCTAACCAGCTTTATGTATGAGATATTTTATTCAATTTAGAATGGAGAAAACTCTATTGTATTAGTCCTATGTGTTCTATTTTGAGTACTGTTAGAATGGATCATTCTTAAATCATAAATTATTTTCTTATCTTTTCTGGGCTTTTTGATCTCCAGATCTCTTTCCCTCTTTGTGAATGTAGCACCCCATGGGGTCCTAGGTGAATAGCAAGAAATATCCTATAACATTTTCTCATAGCACTGCTATACACTCTATGCTTTCCACACATGCCTCCCAGCTTCAGTTCAGTTCAGTTCAGTTGCTCAGTCATGTCTGACTCTGCAACCCCATGAATCACAGCATGCCAGGCCTCCCTCTCCATCACCAACTCCCGGAGTTCACTCAGACTCACATCCATCGAGTCCGTGATGCCATCCAGCCATCTCATCCTCTGTCGTCCCCTTCTCCTCCTGCCCCCAATCCCTCCCAGCATCAGAGTCTTTTCCAATGTCAACTCTTTGCATGAGGTGGCCAAAGTACTGGAGTTTCAGCTTGAGCATCATTCCTTCCAAAGAAATCCCAGGGCTGATCTCCTTCAGAATGGACTGGTTGGATCTCCTTGCAGTCCATGGGACTCTCAAGAGTCTTCTCCAAAACCAGTTCAAAAGCATCGATTCTTCGGTGCTCAGCTTTCATCACAGCTTACAGTGCTCTAAATACCAGGCTCTCCTGGGCTCACCATGCTTTGTTTTCTAACTACCTTGGACACTTGTTCTGGACTCAGTAGTATCTCCCCCAAATTCATACCCTGAAGTCCTAACTCCCAGTACCTTAAAATGGCTATGTTTAGAGTTATGGCCCTTAAAGAGGTAACTAAGTTAAAATGAAGGGCTTTCCAGTTAGCTCATTGGTAAAGAATCCACCTGCCAGTGTAGGAGATGCGGGTTCAATCTGTATTAGTCCTATGTGTTCTATTTTGAGTACTGTTAGAATGGATCATTCTTAAATCATAAATTATTTTCTTATCTTTTCTGGGCTTTTTGATCTCCAGATCTCTTTCCCTCTTTGTGAATGTAGCACCCCATGGGGTCCTAGGTGAATAGCAAGAAATATCCTATAACATTTTCTCATAGCACTGCTATACACTCTATGCTTTCCACACATGCCTCCCAGCTTCAGTTCAGTTCAGTTCAGTTGCTCAGTCATGTCTGACTCTGCAACCCCATGAATCACAGCATGCCAGGCCTCCCTCTCCATCACCAACTCCCGGAGTTCACTCAGACTCACATCCATCGAGTCCGTGATGCCATCCAGCCATCTCATCCTCTGTCGTCCCCTTCTCCTCCTGCCCCCAATCCCTCCCAGCATCAGAGTCTTTTCCAATGTCAACTCTTTGCATGAGGTGGCCAAAGTACTGGAGTTTCAGCTTGAGCATCATTCCTTCCAAAGAAATCCCAGGGCTGATCTCCTTCAGAATGGACTGGTTGGATCTCCTTGCAGTCCATGGGACTCTCAAGAGTCTTCTCCAAAACCAGTTCAAAAGCATCGATTCTTCGGTGCTCAGCTTTCATCACAGCTTACAGTGCTCTAAATACCAGGCTCTCCTGGGCTCACCATGCTTTGTTTTCTAACTACCTTGGACACTTGTTCTGGACTCAGTAGTATCTCCCCCAAATTCATACCCTGAAGTCCTAACTCCCAGTACCTTAAAATGGCTATGTTTAGAGTTATGGCCCTTAAAGAGGTAACTAAGTTAAAATGAAGGGCTTTCCAGTTAGCTCATTGGTAAAGAATCCACCTGCCAGTGTAGGAGATGCGGGTTCAATCCCTGGGTCAGGAAGAACCCCTGGAGAAGGAAATGGCAACCCACTCTAGTATGCTTGTCTGGAGAATCCCATGGATAGAGGAGCCTGGCAGGGTGCAGTCCATGGGGATGCAAAGAGTCAGACGCGACTAAGCAAGTGAGCACCAGTTAAAATGAGGCCATTTGGGTAGGTTCTAAACCAGTCTAATGTTCTTACAAGAAGGAAACATCAGGACATGAGTGAGAGACACACACACGCACATACACATACAGAAAACGCCAAGTGAGGACTTAGAAGGTGGCCATCTACAAGCCAAGGGGAGAGGCCTCAGGAAAAACCAAACCTGCCAACGCTTTGATCTCGAATTTTCATCATCTAGGACTATGAGAAAACACACTTCTGTTGTGTAAGCTACCCAATTTTTAGGATTTTGTTATGGCAGCCTGACCAAACTAGAATAAGAATGGAAGACTCAATTCATGGCTCTAAGTTTTCCTCTCCTAACTCAACCACGGGTTTCGTCATCCATCTCTTGTAGTGGAATTCTTCATTCACGTGGTCATCTCCTCCAACTTACATGTGATCTTCTGGGGACTGTGGGCTATCTATCTTTCACCTATATGTTATCAGCACCCAACCTCAAGAGAAAGGAGACCAAAAATGATTATTTTGTATTAAAAAAAATAGTGAGTCACTTTTCTCAGATTGCCGCAGGTTCTTCTTTTGGCCTGTTTTGTCTGTTTCATTTCTGAGAATATTATAAATGAATATAAAAATTATATGGAAATCTAACTTCACAGGAAAAAATATGAAATATACAAATGACTGTTTAAGGATGCAAAAAGATACTCACCTTTACTGCAAATTAAAACTAGAGTGACATGTAACTTCTCACCTCTTGGAATGACAAAGATCAAAAAATTGATCAAAAGGAAGATACTGTCTGATTAAGCTATGGGGAGGCAGATTTTCTCACACATTTCTGTGAACCACTGGAGAGGATAACATGGGAGTTTCTATGAAAATTAAAATGAATATGTCTGTTGACTTAAGAATTCTACTACTATGAATTTATCCAAAAGAAGAATTTAGTAATAACTGATACTGATAGCAAAGGGAACTGAGTTATTAGAGATAGGATAAAGAAACTTATTTTTCAGTTAATATCTGTTTGTACAATTTAATTTTTTAGCATGTATTACATTTTAAAATGTTTAGTGTTAATTAAAAATATGTAAAAGTTGAATACATAAGTTCATTTAATAAGGCTATCTACCTTGTGGTAACATAAACATTAATACTTAATATATCAGAATGTGATACTATAGAAATTGTCTAGTCCTATAATTTGAAAATGAGTAAAAACAGCTAGTTTTTGAGTAATTTTCAGACTAGGGGAGAAAAATATTCAGAGTTATTATTAAGTTATCATAGTCTAGAATTATATTTAATTTTGGTACAGGCTTAATACAATGCTATATCTTTTGTCCTGGAAAAGTGAGTGTTTTAATAGTGATTGTTTTCCATGAAGATACAATTTTATTCCTTTATTTTTTGATAACATGAGACTATACAGAACTGCTCGATTTACCATACCTTTATATGTCATTCAAGTTGAAATGATTTACCAAAAAAACCCCTTTGTGTTATTAAAATAATGATTTCCTTTTTTGCCTAGACCCTGCGTGCTGCTGGGAAAACCTACATGATCTTCTTTGTTGTGGTGATTTTCCTGGGATCCTTTTATCTAATAAACTTGATCTTGGCTGTTGTTGCCATGGCCTATGAAGAACAGAACCAGGCAAACATTGAAGAAGCGAGGCAGAAAGAGTTAGAATTTCAACAGATGCTAGATCGACTTAAAAAAGAGCAAGAGGAAGCTGAGGTATTTTTATTTGGTTTAAAATCCTTCCTAGAAGTGAAAAGGCAAAGGGGAACAACAGAACCCCTGTGATCTCTGTCCGACCTTTCCCAGGGAGATTTTCTTTCCTGGATTCTTTCATATAAACTGAATTTCCATTCTGGTGTGGTCAAAGGAAGCAATTCTGTATTCAGTTAGAGTTGACATCTGCTTCATTCTACCTTCCCCCTTAATCAGCTCACTTCAGCATGGAGAATGTTCTAAGCTCTTTTTCCTAAACCTGTTCCCCATGATTCCTCAGTATGTATGGTATTAAGCAAAGTCCCAAAACATTTATGATGTTATTTCCCCACAGTAACAATTGTACACATGTCCTTAGGGAAAATTATTTTGATATTAGAGTTAACAAATACACTGTAGAGTAGAAAGCAAATGGGCATCAGTTTTGGTTAAAGTTGCAAAAATTTTAAGATAATGTGTGAGATGTTGAAAAAATCATACTTAATGATTATGGCCACTTTAGGTTAAGTCAAAGATTTTTGTGGATTTTTCCTTACTCCTCCCTCCAAAGGGGTACGTCAGTGGAAAAGTTTGAGGAAGTTTGTACTAAGAGAACCAAAATTTCAAATATTTTACATAAGTTGATGGTTTGACCTAGTAGAAATCTGACCTATTAGGAGGAATGTAGTAATCTGTAATGCAGAGAAGCTTTTAGGCAGAAAGATGTTCAGTGTAATATTTTAACACAAAAATTAGAAAATGGCTAAGAGGATTATAATATTTTTGTGTCTTGAAATATTACTCAGCCATAAGATTATGTGTTTTAGGAATATTATGACAGGTAAAGGTGTTAATATAATAATATATTAAGTCATAGAATATAAAATTGAATGTAAGATATACATTAAAAATATGTGAAGACTGAAAGACATGTTAATGCCAGTTATTCCTGGGATGTAGGATTGTGAGTAATTCTTGCTTTTTATTCACAGTATCTTTAATTCCAAATTTTGTAAGGGTTGGAAGGTTTTATAAGGGTTTTTAATAATAAAACCTTAATTTTTGTAAAAGGGTTAGCACTAGGCTATTGCAGGAATTTCCTGGGTAATCCCTAAAAGTGTCTTTTATTTTCTTGATATATTATTCTGTAATAATTAATTTTATTTTAAAATAATTCTTTCTTCATTTAACTATAGAAGTGCATGAATCTGTTGATAATATTGAATTATATTCTATACCTGAACAACTTATACAAATGAATTATCTTATCACATGGTTGATATGAGTTTTATGTCCCAGAATTAGCTAAAGTTAAAACGTTTACATATACTATTTAAAATTGCTTTATTATAAGTATAGTAGTAATATATAATTGTTTAATTATGAAGCACAATATGGCTTTATTAAAAATGCAGGAGAAGTGATAAACATATATTTTATAAGCTCTCTAATCATGATGCAAAGGAAACATTACTTCCCGTATGAGGGACATGATTATATGCACAGTATAATTAAATTTGTGGTAAAGAGGTGCATTTTGCAGTTCTTGGAATTGACTCACTGTGTGTGTTCTCTTGGTTCAACAGGCAATAGCATTAGCAGCAGCTGAATATACCAGCATTGGGAGAAGCAGAATAATGGGTCTCTCTGAGAGTTCTTCTGAAACATCCAAACTGAGCTCTAAAAGTGCTAAAGAAAGAAGAAACAGGAGAAGGAAAAAGAACCAAAAGAAACTCTCCAGTGGGGAAGAAAAGGGAGATGATGAGAAACTGTCCAAATCGGAATCCGAGGAGAGCTTCAGGAGAAAAAGTTTCCACCTTGGTGTTGAAGGTCATAGGCGAGCACATGAAAAAAGATTGTCTACCCCTAACCAGGTACCACTGACACCATCACATGTGTATTGCCAGAGGTGGGATCATAGAGTTCTATCTGAGGGAAGGGCGCTCAGGAGAAGAGTGAGTGACTGCATTACTGTGTTTTTAGGTAAAAACCTATTGATGACTGGGCATTTATGGAAAGAACATAGATATTGTCATATCTTCTCCAATATAAATATCCCAAACACATGTTTATGAGAACCAGTGTAGAAATGAAGAAATAATTTACAGTGTCAGTTACCTTTTCTTATTTGTATTTAGTCTTCATTTTGCAGTGCCTCATTGGTTAAAAACGAACCTTAGATTAATTTTTTTCTTTTTCACCAATGTAGGTACACCAGACTACTGTAGATATCACCAGATTACAGTAGATAGTCACCACATGACTGCAAGTAGTCACCACTTTAGGGATCACCAGAATATCAGTCACCCAAACCTTACTGCCTTTACCCCAAAAGGTACCAGGCCCTAACATCTAGTCCCGTAGTCTCTTATTTCTCCTTGTGTGGAATTTCTCTTTCCTTTCTTTTCTTTTTTCCACTGACACCTCTATTTCAGATCTTCCTGCCTACAAACCTCTAGGAGCAATGAAGAATTCCTATTCTTCTTTACACTTCCCTGGTTTCCACTGCACAGTCCCTTCAAATAATGTTTCTAAAACAAAGTAGTTTTTCTGCTCAATTTAAAACATAAAAAGCAGACAAAAGCTATGTTGAATAGCCACTGACTACAGAACAAGCCCCACATCTTGTCAGCGCCGTGGCTGATCTCAGTCCCGCTCTTGTCAGCCTCCACATAGCCTCAGTCCACCACAGCTGTGGCTCTCCCCTCCATGCCCTATGTTCTCATGCCTTTTGACTTGGTGCACGTGGTTTCCTGTTCCTTGTTTTCCTCCTGGCATGGAGCCACCCATTCTTTGCCCCTTGGCTCAGGTGCCACCCATTCACGGAGTCCTCTGTTCTCTCTACTCCTCCCAATCTGCTCTTCAGTTACCCACTTAGAATTACTCTCGTTTTCATCTATGTCATAAAATCTCTAGCTTCTGCTGCTTAAGTCTGTAGGACCCTACCAGATATACACAAAAGTAATTTCATAATCTAGTTGGGGAGATATAACTTAAATGTAATATCGGTTAAAAAAAAAAGGCAAAACAAAATTATGACTAGAGCAGTTCAAGCTAGTTTTAAGGTAAAGACCTTATTATATGCATTTTCCATTATTCTCAATGCCTATCACCTTGTCCTTAACATAGTAAACACTAATATTTATTGAATTAGATACATCCAAGGAATATGCAGTTTGATTTATACACATAGTTCATCTTGGACACAAGTCATGTAAATGTGACTTGTTTTCACCTCTCTGGTATTGGGCAGCTTCTTTTCCATGTTCTGATATTATTTTCGGGGCTTCCCTGGTGGTTCAGCGGTAAAGAATCCACCTGCCAATGCAGGAGACACAGGTTCAGTCTCTGGGTGGGGAAGATCCCTTGGAGAAGGAAATGACAACCCACTCCACTGTTCTCGCCTGGGAAATCCCACAGACAGAGCAGCCTGACGGGCTACAGTCATGGTTTCGCAAAAGAGTCAAACATGACAGAGTGAGTAAACAACAACAAAAAATAGTTTTAAGACTTTGTAAATCCATTGGTATTAGAAAGTTTTTCTTAACAGACCTTAACTGAACCCTCAGTATGCAGGGCAGAGTTGCAAGCGATGGAAGGCCAAGATGCGTTCAGTGTGGTCTTAGCCTCAATAAAGTTTCAGTGCTTGAGGAACGTAGGGGTTGATGTAGGAACAGCTCGGTAATAGCTATTAGTAGCAAATTCTTTTTTAAGTAATAATTTATTTATAGCAACATGAATGGTACAGAATGAGTGGAGAGATAACTTGAGGCCAGAAGTATAGAGAGTGATACAGTAGCAGATAACGCACTTGGTCCTGAAAAGATGAACTTTTCCAGTCTCCTCATTCCTTATTTGAAAGAATTTGTCATTTTGCTGAATTTCTTTGTTTTTAAATATGTTTCTTTTAAACCCAGTACAGAGCCCCCTGCCCTCAGGTCAGTGGTCTTCATAGGAGTTCCAGGAAATGCACGTCTGCGTCAGCAGATACACATCACCTTTTATTTTTCCTGCAGTCACCACTCAGCATTCGAGGCTCCTTGTTTTCTGCAAGGCGGAGCAGCAGAACAAGCCTTTTCAGCTTCAAAGGTCGAGGAAGAGATATTGGGTCTGAGACTGAATTTGCCGACGACGAGCACAGCATCTTTGGCGACAGCGAGAGCAGAAGGGGCTCCCTGTTTGTGCCCCACAGACCTCGGGAGCGGCGCAGCAGTAACATCAGCCTTATGCATTTTCCATTATTCTCAATGCCTATCACCTTGTCCTTAACATAGTAAACACTAATATTTATTGAATTAGATACATCCAAGGAATATGCAGTTTGATTTATACACATAGTTCATCTTGGACACAAGTCATGTAAATGTGACTTGTTTTCACCTCTCTGGTATTGGGCAGCTTCTTTTCCATGTTCTGATATTATTTTCGGGGCTTCCCTGGTGGTTCAGCGGTAAAGAATCCACCTGCCAATGCAGGAGACACAGGTTCAGTCTCTGGGTGGGGAAGATCCCTTGGAGAAGGAAATGACAACCCACTCCACTGTTCTCGCCTGGGAAATCCCACAGACAGAGCAGCCTGACGGGCTACAGTCATGGTTTCGCAAAAGAGTCAAACATGACAGAGTGAGTAAACAACAACAAAAAATAGTTTTAAGACTTTGTAAATCCATTGGTATTAGAAAGTTTTTCTTAACAGACCTTAACTGAACCCTCAGTATGCAGGGCAGAGTTGCAAGCGATGGAAGGCCAAGATGCGTTCAGTGTGGTCTTAGCCTCAATAAAGTTTCAGTGCTTGAGGAACGTAGGGGTTGATGTAGGAACAGCTCGGTAATAGCTATTAGTAGCAAATTCTTTTTTAAGTAATAATTTATTTATAGCAACATGAATGGTACAGAATGAGTGGAGAGATAACTTGAGGCCAGAAGTATAGAGAGTGATACAGTAGCAGATAACGCACTTGGTCCTGAAAAGATGAACTTTTCCAGTCTCCTCATTCCTTATTTGAAAGAATTTGTCATTTTGCTGAATTTCTTTGTTTTTAAATATGTTTCTTTTAAACCCAGTACAGAGCCCCCTGCCCTCAGGTCAGTGGTCTTCATAGGAGTTCCAGGAAATGCACGTCTGCGTCAGCAGATACACATCACCTTTTATTTTTCCTGCAGTCACCACTCAGCATTCGAGGCTCCTTGTTTTCTGCAAGGCGGAGCAGCAGAACAAGCCTTTTCAGCTTCAAAGGTCGAGGAAGAGATATTGGGTCTGAGACTGAATTTGCCGACGACGAGCACAGCATCTTTGGCGACAGCGAGAGCAGAAGGGGCTCCCTGTTTGTGCCCCACAGACCTCGGGAGCGGCGCAGCAGTAACATCAGCCAAGCCAGTAGGTCTCCCCCAGTGCTGCCAGTGAATGGGAAGATGCACAGCGCTGTCGACTGCAATGGCGTGGTCTCCTTGGTGGATGGACCCTCCGCCCTCATGCTACCCAATGGACAGCTCCTGCCAGAGGTGATAATAGATAAGGCAACTTCTGATGACAGCGTAAGGACGTTTTAAATAGCTCAGGCATGGTTCGGCCCTTATTCTCGCATCCATCACTCTTTCTGCTGGAGGGGCCTTCTCTCTGGTCCTCTGAATGGCTCTGCATCTTGCAATACTTTCTATGCTAGAAACACACCTTTAACTGATTAATGTAATCCTTATACTATTGTTGTAGGTATCCAATTCCAAGATATTTAAAATCCCATTTTTGAAAAATGGTACTCATCTACTGATATTATACTTGATTATGAATCATCCCCTTAGAAAACAATTTATATATCAGCATAAAATGCATTGATAATGCTAACATTATTAGTTGATAATAGGTTCCATGCCTGTAAGGAGATTTGGGTTATTTGCCACCTACTGCTATTTTTTCCAGTCACTACTTTATATATACCTTGCTCCAAGGGATCTTATTTTAGTTCTTAATAATTGATGATGATAATAATAATAGCAGACACATTAGTATTTATAGCAGCCCTAGGAGGTGATATATTACTATCCCTTTTATACCCCTGGGGAAACTGAGTCACCGGGAAATGAAACAATTTGTGCAAAGTCACTCAGCCAATAAATGGTAGTCCTGAAATTCAAAAAGAGGCCTTCTATTTCTGAGCTTGTGCTTTTAATCACCGCACTTTCTCTCTAGGATGTGGTAAACTTCTTAGGAATAGTTTAGAGTACCTGATTTTCCCCCACACATAAACGAAACACACTGTTATCATTAAAAGAAATACCAAAGCTCTTCCATCTGAAATCTGTGAATTAAAACACAATATCCAAAAAATATATGGAAATGCAAACATATACATATAAGACAAAAATAAAACACCTTTCCAGAACAACAGTTTCAAGAGTTTGAGAGTCATTGAGTGGTATGAGAAAAGGGTGTGATGAAGCCTGAAAGTGAGATCTTTCTGGTTTTGGAGTTTCTTGGTTATCTGCTAAGGTCACTTGCCATGTTACATTGTGTTGCTTGATATCAGAAAGGCTTTGACTAACCTAACAAGCTCTGAACTCGTGCCCCCTATTCATAAATCATATTTGCAGACAGTGAAGTATTTTAAGTGAGAATGAAGTCTCATCAAAGCCATGGCCACACATGTATTTTCGTTTGAATGCATGCATGTGCTTTTAGGTCGTATGTGACCTCTGTGCTTGCATGATACAGCTTCAGCCCTCTGTTAAGGTGTTTTTCTTATCTAACAAGCATGTTAAATTTCCATGGAATCATATCTTTGTTGTGTTTTGCTTTTCAATAATGTGTATTACCTATAAAAGATTATATAGTGTGTATCAGATTTAGAGATTATTTCCTGTTTTTAAATGAAATGTTTCGCTTAATGCTTAGTTTTACCACAGAAAAATCATTATCACTCTAAATTCTAAGACTAAAACTACAGAACTGGAGTAATTAGTGGATACTTTATAATTCAGTAGAAATAAATGCAAAACATAATAGCGTGAAAGGCTACAGTTTAGATGAAAAAATTGCATGAGAAATAATATAACCTTGACACGTGAGACATGTCTACATGGAAAAACAAATGCTTTAATCAACACAGCCATTTGTTTGACTTGGGGCAAAAAGTAATCTCTGCTTCCAGAAAGTCAGTAAATTAGAGAGTATATCAGCTAAAACATGGTTATAGAGAGATCTCCATAAGAAGCCACGTGCAAATATATGTGTGCATATCTTCACGCATATATGGACATGCATACATATATACACACATACATGTATTTATGCCTGTTTGTCTACATTTTAATATACAAGCATATATAACTGTATCTAAACAACTATACTTTACAACTCTAAATCTGTATATCTATATATATATATTTGTAGAATGGTGTGTGTGTGTGTGTATACACATATATATACATACCACATATCGCGACCTCATGAACTGTAGCCTACCAGGCTCCTCCATCCATGGAATTTTCCAGGCAAGAATACTGGAGTGGGTTGCCGTTTCCTTCTCCATAAAGTTGAATGGTTGTCTATATGTATATATGTGTATGTGTGTGTGTATTGTTGGCCTGCACTGAACTGGCACAGTGTTTAACTTTGACTTGGGTGCCAAGATTTAGAAATAAGACATCTTTACATAAATATGGGTATACCTGGTCAGACTGAGCTCATATTCCTGCATGGCAGCAATCCTTTGGAGCCTCTTTTAGATGGAGCTTACATTCTCCATTTTGATGCAGTGTCCATCAGTCTTAATCATCGTTTTCCTACTGAGTCATTCATCTTGATAGACTCAGAGCAGTTCGTGAGATCTGCTTTGGCATGAGAAACAGTCATGACCATTGCCCTGTTATCGCTATACCCAAACAAAGAATAATTACAGAAGTTTATCAGAGAACATTGAAGTTCTTCCTTACACACACATGCACACACACCATTGCAACACTTATTTAGCTCTTTTCATGTTAGGACTCTTACCTAGTAAAGCTATCTGAATAAATTGGAGACCCAGACAGATGGATAATGATAGTGATTATAACAATGAAAGCAGCTCATTTTAGTTTTTATTTCCTTAGTGTTAAGCCATTTAATCCTCATAACGAGACTGTGAGGCAAGTACTATGATTATTTCCATTTCACCAAAGATGAAATGGAGACAGGTTAAGTAACTCTCCTATGATACACAGCCAGTAAATGGCAGAGCCTTGACTCAGATAAACAGTCTAGACTCTAATTACTTACTACAACTTTGTGGGCAAGCTTTTATTTTCTACCTACAATTCATTGAAATTCCATTCTTAAAACTGTAATAATTAATCATCTTTTTTTTTTTTCAGGGTACAACCAATCAAATACACAAGAAAAGACGTCACAGTTCTTACCTCCTTTCTGAGGATATGTTGAATGACCCCAATCTCAGACAAAGGGCAATGAGTAGGGCAAGCATATTAACAAACACTGTAGAAGGTATGGAATAACATTCTCTTAACCATACAGATTTTTAAACAAAATTCAGGTAAGTCCTGGTCAGCCTTAGATATAGCAAGTACTTAGGAAGAATTCAAAGAATATAAAATGGTTGTAAGCAATGGTAAGACTAACCAATAGGTACTAATGGAATTGTCTTTAGTGCTTAAAAAGTGGATAAAGTTCTTTGTGATTAAAGACAGGCTTTGGGTGATAATGACCTTTCAAAGATCAATAGCTTTATGGTACTAAATGAGAACAGTGAGGGTGACCCAGGGCTACGTGACTCTCTTACTGTATACACACTTAGAAATCTTACCCAGTCTCTCGAAATTATGATCAAGAAAACAATACCAACTTCCAGATTCTGTAAGTTTCTGCTTCTGAGAACATTCTGTAAAATTGTAAAATGGTAATATGTGACACAACATCTGTCAAGATAGTGATGCAAAAGCACTAGATAAAGCAGTTTAGAGAATATGATGTGAACAGTAGTTAAAGTTGAATGGTTGTCTATATGTATATATGTGTATGTGTGTGTGTATTGTTGGCCTGCACTGAACTGGCACAGTGTTTAACTTTGACTTGGGTGCCAAGATTTAGAAATAAGACATCTTTACATAAATATGGGTATACCTGGTCAGACTGAGCTCATATTCCTGCATGGCAGCAATCCTTTGGAGCCTCTTTTAGATGGAGCTTACATTCTCCATTTTGATGCAGTGTCCATCAGTCTTAATCATCGTTTTCCTACTGAGTCATTCATCTTGATAGACTCAGAGCAGTTCGTGAGATCTGCTTTGGCATGAGAAACAGTCATGACCATTGCCCTGTTATCGCTATACCCAAACAAAGAATAATTACAGAAGTTTATCAGAGAACATTGAAGTTCTTCCTTACACACACATGCACACACACCATTGCAACACTTATTTAGCTCTTTTCATGTTAGGACTCTTACCTAGTAAAGCTATCTGAATAAATTGGAGACCCAGACAGATGGATAATGATAGTGATTATAACAATGAAAGCAGCTCATTTTAGTTTTTATTTCCTTAGTGTTAAGCCATTTAATCCTCATAACGAGACTGTGAGGCAAGTACTATGATTATTTCCATTTCACCAAAGATGAAATGGAGACAGGTTAAGTAACTCTCCTATGATACACAGCCAGTAAATGGCAGAGCCTTGACTCAGATAAACAGTCTAGACTCTAATTACTTACTACAACTTTGTGGGCAAGCTTTTATTTTCTACCTACAATTCATTGAAATTCCATTCTTAAAACTGTAATAATTAATCATCTTTTTTTTTTTTCAGGGTACAACCAATCAAATACACAAGAAAAGACGTCACAGTTCTTACCTCCTTTCTGAGGATATGTTGAATGACCCCAATCTCAGACAAAGGGCAATGAGTAGGGCAAGCATATTAACAAACACTGTAGAAGGTATGGAATAACATTCTCTTAACCATACAGATTTTTAAACAAAATTCAGGTAAGTCCTGGTCAGCCTTAGATATAGCAAGTACTTAGGAAGAATTCAAAGAATATAAAATGGTTGTAAGCAATGGTAAGACTAACCAATAGGTACTAATGGAATTGTCTTTAGTGCTTAAAAAGTGGATAAAGTTCTTTGTGATTAAAGACAGGCTTTGGGTGATAATGACCTTTCAAAGATCAATAGCTTTATGGTACTAAATGAGAACAGTGAGGGTGACCCAGGGCTACGTGACTCTCTTACTGTATACACACTTAGAAATCTTACCCAGTCTCTCGAAATTATGATCAAGAAAACAATACCAACTTCCAGATTCTGTAAGTTTCTGCTTCTGAGAACATTCTGTAAAATTGTAAAATGGTAATATGTGACACAACATCTGTCAAGATAGTGATGCAAAAGCACTAGATAAAGCAGTTTAGAGAATATGATGTGAACAGTAGTGATCAGCCAAAGGGTGGCAATTTCAACAATGTATTGGCGCCCACCCTCTTTCCCCACAACATTCCTCTGGTTCCACCTTGTCCATGGGCTACCACCTCATGCCCCAACACACCCATGATGGGCCCAGACAAAGTTTTCACCCACCTCCTAATTTATGATGAGAACTAAATGGGCTAGTGGTGTGTGCTACCTATTGCATGAATAGCTCTATAAATTGTTTCTAGTCTTTTGGTCCTGGGATTATTTTCACCTGTGAGCTGGCAAAAGCTTTCCTGGAGAGAATAGAAATGTGTTATTATAATGGGATTCAGGGCATAAGGGAATGTATATATTGGGGGTGTGTGTGTGTGTGTATGTATATATATTGGTTTATATACATTTATCTTAAATATATACATTATCTGAATTAAGAAAACATCAATTCTTTTAACATGTGTTAAGTGCTTGTTTCTCCCAGAGATACCCATAAATGCTCTCATTCATTAATTTCACTGCCTTCTTCTTATGATTGATCTAATAAATGAATGCATGATATAAGATTTTTATGTTATATGCTATGCTTTCATAGAAAGGATATTGTTAAACTTACAAAGTATAAAGCAGAAGACTTGTTTCAATGTTAAAGTGTACTGCTGATGTGTATCTGGTTAGCAATAAAATATATAATATGCTAATGATTAACTTGGTGTTCTCTGTGGTTTTTTCTTCCAGAACTTGAGGAGTCCAGACAGAAATGTCCACCTTGGTGGTACAGATTTGCACACACATTCTTGATCTGGAATTGCTCTCCATATTGGATAAAATTCAAAAAATTTATCTATTTTATTGTAATGGATCCTTTTGTAGACCTTGCTATTACCATTTGCATAGTTTTAAACACATTGTTCATGGCTATGGAACATCACCCAATGACTGAGGAATTCAAGAATGTGCTCGTTGTGGGAAATTTGGTAAGTCTGTTAATGTGTATTATGTACCCAGAATGTCTCTCTTTGGTTGTCATGATTATCATTCCTTTTTTTTTTAAGTCAGATGGATATTTAGCTATGTTGTTATGCATGCTCAGAATTCACAATGTGAATCATTGTACAGAGACAAGTTTCTGGTGATAAACACTATGTTAAAGTAATTCTGCAGGCATATTGAGGTCTATGAATAACAGCATTATCTCCATAATGGATCACCATCTTGGGAGTAAATGTGCGTTTATTTTCTGACAGGCATTTCTGTTAGCAGCAACACTTTGAAAACTTGATATTTTCTTACCCATTTTATAATTATATTACAACTTACTTGTGAGTACATACCCTACAAATTTTCAGAAAAACTATGAATACTTTGTTTTGACATATAGGTAAAGGATTCAGGCCTTTGAAGTCCCAAAGTCCTTAATTTGAGTCCTGGTCTTGCCTCCTACTGGTTATATGATCTTGGGAAAAAACTTTAATATCTATAATCTTTCATTTTCTAATTTATGTAATAATAATGTTTTCTTTATAAAATAATACTTTTAATATAACAATAATGTCTTATTTATATTAAGTATATAAATAACATTAATGCCTATTTATTAACATTTATTGAGAGGAATGAAGACTTTCTACTTGTTAGCCAGGCATATAGTAAGTACTTAAACCTGTTTTCATCAGTCATCACCATCATCATCGTAATCATTTTTTTTTTTTTAATTTTTGTTGGAGTATAGTTGATTTCCAATGTTGTGTTAGTTTCTGCTTTACAGCAAAGTGAATCAGTTATACACATAACTTATATCTACTCTTTGTTAGATTCTTCTCCCATATGGGTTGTAACAGAGTATTAGGCAGAGCTCCCTGTGCTACACAGTAGCTCCTTATTAATTATCTGTTTTTTATAATCATCATGCTTTCAATGAATCAGCAGAAACAAGCCTTAAGAACAAGAATATTTAGAAGTCAAAATGATTAAACTGGACACAGAAGAAATAGCGGCAGCCTAGAAGGGATCTGTAAGCTTTGGGAAGATACAGGATTCTGTTAGGAAAGTTGATGCCAGAGTGACCTTTCTTAAATGGGCAGTGGTGATCACACTCAGTTAATGTCTTATGGCAAACAGAAAGTGCTAGTTTCCAGCAATCTGCATAACCAGGCAGAAGTTCTGTTTCACAGCCAAAAGGTCCCAATGTGTGACTCTTTATCAATCATGAATAACTCTGAATGTCTTTGCAAAAAGTCTGTGTAGGATAATTTTGCTTTTGCCATGGTCCCAGACCAATTGCTATTTGAAGTCAAAGAGTGCTTCTGAGCTGGTCTTCTCTCCAAAATTTCTTACACATATTCCAAGGCAGGATGTTTAAACTCATGTGCCCTGAGTTAGCATTCTTCTTTCTATTCCTAATTGCAAAAGGGCAGGACTGTCTAGTTTCTAATTGTTGGTAGAGGTCAGATCGTGAAAAGCAGTACCTTCTCACTGAGTTGTCTGTATCACTGTGAATCCAAAAATGATTCATCATATTTCTTGTCTATAACTACCATCCCAAGTCTGGATGCTCCCTGCTAATCTTCTTGATGATGTTTTATTTTACAAATGACTCTCAGTTATAGAGCTAACCATTTCCCTTTGAACCTTCTTTGCTCAGTTTCTTTGAATCAGATTGTACCCAAGTGATTTATAAGACTTTTGCTGTTGCCTTTTTAATTGAGTCCTTTTGATGCCATGTCATAAATTAATGATGTTTTGTGATGTACCTTTGTGTCAAAGCTTTGGAAATCTTTGGGGCTTCACTGGTGGCTCAGAGGATAAAGAATTTGCCTGCAATGCAGGAGCCCTGAGTTCAACCCCTGGGTTGGGAAGATCCCCTGGAAAAGGGAATGGCTACCCACCCCAGTATTCTTGCCTGGAGAATTCCATGGACAGAAGAGCCTGGCAGGCTANGTCAAAGCTTTGGAAATCTTTGGGGCTTCACTGGTGGCTCAGAGGATAAAGAATTTGCCTGCAATGCAGGAGCCCTGAGTTCAACCCCTGGGTTGGGAAGATCCCCTGGAAAAGGGAATGGCTACCCACCCCAGTATTCTTGCCTGGAGAATTCCATGGACAGAAGAGCCTGGCAGGCTACAGTCCATCAGGTCATAAAGAATCAGACATGACTAAGCGACTGACATTTTCACTTTGGAAATCTTACTTTAGCTGCCACTATATCGATTAAATACTTTTTACTCTTCTACTGATATATCTTTGGAGTGAGTCAACTTATTCCTTATTACTCTAAGAGAGCAGTCAGACCAAAAAAAAGACTGGCTCAAAATTTTAGTTTCAACATGCTTCCTTTTTACTATCTTCCAGAATAAATTGTTCACATAAGTTATTTAATAAGTGTTTTATGAAGAGTGCCTATCTTAATTTTCAAAGGTTTTATGTATCAGAGATTTTAGTGTGATCTTCTAAAATGCTCTCTAAAGGTGATGAAAACTGATAGAGTCAGAGCTTAACTCTTCAATGCTTATAGCTATAGGAATAGTGATAATTGTTTTATAGGATTAAATTGAATAATAATATATGTTTATAAAATATCTTTATAAAGCACATTGTCTGAAACACAGTAAATGCTACACAAATAGTCATCATCATCATTAGGTTGCTTTCATACCTTTTAATAACACTAGAAATATATTTTATTTCTCATGTAGGTCTTTACTGGCATCTTTGCAGCTGAAATGGTTTTAAAACTAATTGCCATGGATCCATATGAGTATTTCCAAGTAGGATGGAATATTTTTGATAGTCTTATTGTGACCTTAAGCTTAGTGGAACTTTTTCTATCAGATGTGGAAGGATTGTCAGTTCTACGATCATTCAGGCTGGTAAATATAGACCAATCTTGCCTTTATATTCTATGTATAAAGGGGTGTTTCTTTGGTTTTACATTACTTTTTTTTTTTTTTAACATTTGGAGATGTGATTCAAAATATAAGATTAGAACTCAGTAACTAGTGAAATGGAGTTCCTTCAGTAGCAAATACACTTAAACAGCTCCACAATATTTGATTGTTTTAATTTTGGGATCTTGAAGACGTGTTCAGTTGTATATGCTAGTATAATGATAGGGCAGTAATTTATATCACAATAAGAAGCTTATGCTTTATAGAATTTCAGCCATTATAATATGTTCATAACTTTGTGGATTTCATAAAGCTTATCCCCTAAAAATTGTTGTCTGATGTCAAAAATATTTTTAAAAAATGACTTTTTATTCCTTTTCCCTCTAATGTATTGAACTTTCTCCTTATATCAGCATGAAAAAAAATTATAAAAGTATCAGAAAATAGAATTAAGGATAAATGATCAATTCTAAAGGATATAATATCTGAAACTGTGATAAGAGATTTCCATAACTATCCTGAACTAAAATTACAGTTCCTTCAAAATATGTGTAGTAATTGTATAGTGGTAAATATAACCAAATAATAGGAATATTGACAGTAGATTAAAAATTAATAACGAAAATAATTGATTTTAACTAGATAATGATAATATTTTAGAATTAAATTTGGGAACAAAGTTCAAGACTGGAAACATTGAGAACTTTTTCATCAAAACTGAAAATAAGTTTTGTGTTTACTCTTAGCTCCGAGTTTTCAAGTTAGCAAAATCTTGGCCAACACTGAACATGCTGATCAAGATCATCGGCAATTCAGTGGGGGCTCTGGGAAACCTCACCTTGGTGTTGGCCATCATCGTCTTCATTTTTGCTGTGGTCGGCATGCAGCTCTTTGGGAAGAGCTACAAAGAATGTGTCTGCAAGATCAATGAAGACTGCACACTCCCACGCTGGCACATGAATGACTTCTTCCACTCCTTCCTGATCGTCTTCCGGGTGCTGTGTGGAGAGTGGATAGAGACCATGTGGGACNGAAGAGCTACAAAGAATGTGTCTGCAAGATCAATGAAGACTGCACACTCCCACGCTGGCACATGAATGACTTCTTCCACTCCTTCCTGATCGTCTTCCGGGTGCTGTGTGGAGAGTGGATAGAGACCATGTGGGACTGCATGGAGGTCGCCGGGCAAGCCATGTGCCTGATTGTTTACATGATGGTCATGGTCATTGGAAACCTGGTGGTAAGTAATCACCTGCTCATACATTTAAAACTCTCCATAGAAAATTACTATATGATGACATGATCATTTATTTTTATAATTATAGGATTAATTAGGTCTAAAGCCATTAATTAGACTATTGACTATTTTAATCCAGTGAAGAACAGAAAAGAAAATGAATTATTATCTTAATTTCTCTGACAGATAATGCTTATTTATAGCTTTCACAATATTTATTTTAATGGAAAGTTTAAATTTTTCTACTTTTCCATTTTGATAGTAATGTCATATGAATTAATCTATGGTTTTCATATCTTTTAAATGTTGATTCAAACATGCAGCTATGCTAGTAAACAGAATATGATTAAATTAATAATAACAAAATGAATTTATAATGGAACAAGGCAAATGGAAGGCCTAGTCCTGCTGTGTTACAGTCATACATAAGTCTAGCATCTATAACAAGTATCAGCAAACTATATGGCCCAAGGGCCAATCCTGCACACTGCCTGTTTTTGTAAGATTCCTGCAAAGCTAAAATGTTTTCTACATTTTAAAATAGTTTAAAAATATAAAGAAAAATATTTTTTTGGCACAGGGAAATTAAATGAAATTCAAATTATAGTTTCTATAAGCAAAATTTATTGAAAACAGATATGCTTATTCATTTTCATGTTGTCTGTGGCTGTATTACTCTACATAGACAGAGATCCTCTGTCCTACAAAGCCTAAATAATTTACCACCTGGCCCTTTTACAGAAAAGGTTTGCCCCCCAGTACTCTGCTGCTGCTGCTGCTGCTGCTATAGCACCTCCTTTACAAGTGATCTGCTTCTCCATTACTGTTTCCTTAGCTTGTATGCCTTCTGTTTCCTTCTATCTGATACCCACCTGTTGGTGGGAATTTTCAAGCTTAGAGGCAGGAGAAAATTGGGATAAAATGCTTCTCAGGGACTCGCTTCAGTTTTCAAAGCCATCACGTTCGTTTGAAGTAGTTGGTCAGCCATTCGTCAGACTGCCCATCAAATATGTTTGTATATGGTAGCAGCTATAGGGTTAGTACCTTCACTTCCCAGTGACTTGAAAACAAGTTGCTAGATGTTTCTTTAATCCTTGTAGCCCCCATGCCAACTTGATAGTTGGTAAGAGAGTAGACATAAATGTTCTCACTGCAAAAAAATAATGGTAATTATGAGACATGATGGAGATGTTCCTTGACGCTATGATGGTAATCACCTTGCCGTCTATATGCTCATCAAACCATGTTGTACACTTTAAACTTATACAATGTAATATGATAATTATATCTCAATAAAGCTGAAAAAGCTAAATCTAATTACAACTTTGAAGGGAAAAAAATCTATTTTAACATTTGCATTGATTAAGGAAACGAAAGGGAAAATGAGCCCTTGTTTTGTCATCACCATTCCTATTAGAACACACACACAGCAGCAAACATATATTTTATAGTGAAATATATTTTTTAATTGACAATGAAGACCAACAGGAAAATAGTCTCAAATTTTCTTAATGATTCATCAAATTGATTTTTATGATTTTTCTCTTTCCCCTTCATCTCAGATTCTTCTCTTAAGCCTGATACATTAACACAGACATTTTTTTCACTTGTGCTTTTCTACTTACATTTCTGAGAAATTGTTCTAGGTGTGACCAAAATTAAGTGGTGAGTTCTTTTCCCTCAGTTTGGTATAATTTTGATTGTTTAAATGTGAAGTAGATGTTTCTGGCCATGAAGAGACTTACATGAAAGGGTTTTTCAATTATCATTTTTTAAAAAAAATATTTCTCAATATAATTTACATATTTTGAGCCCTCTGTGAGAATTTTTTAAAAAATAATATTCAGTTTACTTGTACCCTTACCTCTAGGAGGAAAACAGAAATGGTTTTGCACACAAAATTTTGCTTCAAGGATAGGAGTTTTCCTGACCTGTTTTATAATCTTTTCCAGAGCTAAAATGATTGACAGTAAAGCCACCCAATCATAATGCCATTATCTCATTTGAATTGGGTTCAATGGGCAGATCTTTTTCTTTGCTTTAAAAGTCTCATTAAGTTGCAAGTTGGCACAATTCTTGGACAGAATATTTTATTACAGGAACTCCGAAAGCATTATAGGTTCCACTTACTGCAATAAGTGAAGTTTATCTTCTGGGAAAAGTAAGCGCAGATCTTGGCTTAGGTTACCTTCACCACAACAGACACTAGTCACACCTTTCTTGTTCTACTTGTTTCTCACAGGTAACAAGTATTAAGTAAAGGTAAATGTTAAGAGGGCGTTTTAGACGCATAAAAGGGACTTTGGACACAAGTTTTCTCTGTAGAAATGAGTTTAGGAATGACATCACGGTAATGGTGAGGGAGCATTCTCTTTGCTCCTCATGCTGGCCCTTTAAGGATCTGGCTGACCTCTGCTCCAGCATTCACAGAAGCTCCCTCACTGGGAGACTGATGAGAACTCTAGCTTCTCCTCTGCTGCCCCATCCCGTGTTCCTATCTATGGAGCTGGAAGTATAGAGCTCCTCATTGCTGATTTCGATTTTGGCCTATATTTCAGAAAACTGTACTTATGTTCTTTTCTATTTCCCATCTCCCTGTTTCTCCAACCCTATTCTCCTCCTGACACAGGTCCTCAACCTATTTCTTGCTTTACTACTGAGCTCATTTAGTTCAGACAATCTTACAGCAATTGAAGAAGACACTGATGCAAACAACCTCCAGATTGCAGTGGCCAGAATTAAGAAGGGAATAAATTATGTGAAACAAACCTTACGTGAGTTTGTTCTAAAAGCATTTTCCAAAAAGCCAAAGATTTCCAAAGAGATAAGGCAAACAGAAGATCTAAATTGTAAAAAGGAAAACTACATCTCTAACCGCACACTTGCTGAAATGAGCAAGGATCACAATTTCCACAAAGAAAAAGATAAAACCAGTGGTTTTGGAAACAGCATGGACAAATACTTAATGGAAGAAAGTGATGGTCAGTCATTTATTCATAATCCCAACCTCACAGTGACAGTGCCAATTGCACCTGGGGAATCTGATTTGGAAATTATGAACACTGAGGAACTTAGCAGTGATTCAGATAGCGAATACAGCAAAGGGGTAAGATTGTTTTTTTACATATATTGTTTAATGTTATTAATTATTATGAGTTAAAATTTCAGATTTTTGCTGTCATGAATTCTTTTCTAATATGCATACTAATAGGTACTTTGTGTGTATGTGAATTTGTACAGTAACTTCCTGAAGTTTCACGTGGTAAGGTTTTACCTACTGGTTCTTAATAACTGATATAATCTTATTTAGCTAGATTTGAAAGTATGGGAATATTTAAGTCTTCCTTTCCTTTATTCCATTTGTCATCAACTGTGAAGTCATATGCAGTCTCCTTTAATAGCGTCTGTTGAATCCACAGCTCTTCTCCATCACCTTTGCCTTTGCCCTCTGCTTGCCTAAGCATTTCCACATGGTGTCCCCACTGATATCTCTGCCTTCATTTTCCATCTACTCTAATCCATTTGTCTGATTAATTTTACTCAGGTCCAATCCTAATGACATCACTCCTTTGAAGTATCCTTGATCCCCAAGATAGATCTGAATTGTACACTGTAGGTAAAAGCCTTCATATCATGGCCTCAACCAGCTGACTGGCTGTGTCACCTAGTCCTCACCCTGGGGCTCCTACGTCTGAACCAAGCCAGTTTTCTTCTGGGCCACTTAGGCTCACAACCTGCGTGATTTTTTTGGGGGTCTCCTTCTTCAGTCAAAATCCTGAGTACGCCCTTTAAGACACAGCCCTCAGTTCCTTGTATGTAAAATATTAGCCCTTACTAAGAGCTAGGTGACAGTTAAATGAATTGTACATATAAAATGCTTAGAACAGTGTTCACAGTGCTCAGAAGCTGTACTTATTATTTAGCATTGTATTTTATATTCTTAAAAAATTATTATATGCATCAAATGGTACTGTAAACTCATTGAGAACAGGAAACTTCATTACAACTTTTTTTATATCCTCCTTCCCCACCTCCAGGGGCATATATTCAAAGTATTATTGAGCTGCAATTTTATTAATATAGAATATAATAATCATAAGTGAGTTTTATGACAGGATTTTTATGGCATCTCTCTAAAGTTCTAAGATACCATTTTACAATATTTTTCCTCTCTTTAGGTCACATTTGAAAATATTTGACACGTATTTCCAAAACATCTTCTATCTGCTTGACCCTATATTATTAGGACCTGATTTCCCAGGTGGCACAGTGGGAAAGTAAAGAATCCATCTGCCAATGCAGGAGACCCAAGAGATGTGGGTTCAATCCCTGCATTGGGAAGAACTGCTGGAGTAGGAAATGACATCCCACTCCGGTATTCTTGCCTGGAGTATTCCATGGACAGAGGAACCTGGCAGGCTACAGTCCTTGGGGTCACAAAGAGTCAGACATGACTGAGAGGAGCACACACACACACACATATTAAGACCTATCCTTCTTAAATTTATAGTGGATTTTGGAAAAATATACACAGCTCTGTGTGTATGTGTACACATGTGCATTGGCCATGTAACCAATACTAGGTACATAGTAAATGCTCGATACTTATTCATTGAATAAATACATGATTAAAAAATATGAATATATATTTTAAGTAGCCAAAGAAATTATTTCCAAGATCACAAAGTAAGAAATAAAATATTTTATTTTTTATTTTAAAAATCTTTACATGGAAGAGGTTAATAACTCCAAAAATTCAGAAGGTGTAGTGGCAACCCACTCCAGTATGCTTGCCTGGAGAATTCCATGGACAGAGGAGCCTGGCGGGCTACAGTCCATAGCGCTGTAAAAGAGCTGGACACGACGGAAGCAACTTAGCATGCACACACATGTCCAGCTTTCCCAGCCCCATTTGCTGAGGAGATCTTTCCCATTTTGTACTCTTGCCTTTTGACCAAAGATTGCTGACCGCAGGTGCTGGCGTGCAGCTGCTCAGCTGTGTCTGACTCTCGGTGACTCCATCGACGGTGGCTCACCAGGCTTCCCTGTCCCTTTACCAGCTCAAATTCACGTCCACTCAGGTACTGATGCCATCCAGCCATCTCGTCTCTGTTGTCCCCTTCTCCTCCTGCCTTCGATCTTTCCCAGCATCAGTGTCTATTCCAATGAGTCAGCTCTTTGCATCAGGTGGCCAAAGGATTGGAGCTTCTGCTGCAGCCTCAGTCCTTCCAGTGAATATTTAGGGTTGATTTCCTCCAGGATGGACTGGTGTGATCTCTTTGCAGTCCAAGGGACTCTCAAGAGTCTTCTCCAGCACCACAGTTCGAAGGCATCAGTTCTTTGGCACTCAGCCTTTTTTATTGTCCAGCTCTCACATCTGTATATGACTACTGGAAAAACCATAGCTTTGACTATAAGGACCTTTGTATGCCATCTATGGGGTCACACAGAGTTGGACTTGGGAAGATCTCCTGGAGAAGAGAAAGGCTACCCACTCCAGTATTCTGGCCTAGAGAATTCCATGGACTATACAGTCCTTGGAATCGCAAAGAGTCAGACACGACTGAGCAACTTTCACATTTGAGAGGAATAATTTCTTACCTGGTCCTTTTTTTCTTTGCTGAAAGCCTGTGGTTATCCTTACATGGATCTCCTTAAGTCGCTGGCAAATATCATATTCTTAGTATGTTGAATTATAACATTTTAAAGGGAATCTAGTAGACCTGTCCCATATAGCACCTCATTTTCTAATTCAGAAAGCCAGTAAGAGAAAGCAGCTTTATCTACAGTTATGAAACTCGTTCAAGGCAGAGCAAAATCAAGTCCCAGTCTTGATGTGCATAAGTCTGCCTTGATTCTCCTGTCGTTGTCCCTTTCAGGGATAAAACTCACATTCCTAATGGGGTTCATACCCAGTTTGTCTCCCCTGGGATACTGAGCCATGCTTCTGAAGAATTTACATATCCTGTGGTATCCAGAGGAGGTTTGTGACAACATAATATCCAACTGTCTTCTATGATGAATGATTTCGTCTATAAGTTATTTGGTACTGAAATAGACTATTTTAGACGTTCATAAAGTTACTCTGACATCTGTCCCATAAACCTTTCCTAAACCTAAAAAGCATGAAATTTAGTGCACTTATACTGTGTTATCCAAAGACCATTTGATGGTAACTTAATATTCTTAATTATATTGAGTTTTATATAACATCATAGTCATAAGTACTTGAGAAAAAATACATTTTTTCTGTTTCATAGAAATGGAAATATGTGGCATAATATTCAGGAGCTTGAGGCTACCTTGTAGGTCATAATTAAAAATACATAAACTAGTTTTTTAAGTCATTTGCACAGTATTTGAGTTGGTAAGCCCTAAACAAATGTTAGGTATCGTGTTTATTACTGTATTCATCATCATTATTAGCCTCTAAAAATTCAGATTTTAAATTATGGGCTTTGACATTTTGTCCTTCTTCATAAGACATTTTCTATGACATATCTCAAAAGTGTGTCACCTTGAGTATATTCAAACCTGCTTAAATATATACTGGACTTGAGAAGTAGTGAAATTTCAAGATCTATAAGGAATTTGTTATGTAGTATTAAGCAGTTGCTAACTGTAACAACCTGCATCTAGAGTCTTCCTCTCCAGTGCCTTGTAATTTAAATGTTTCTAGTTGTGACTTGTTGGTTTTATTTTTCAATTCAAAACACTAAAAGAAATTCACATTTCCTTATTTACCTGAAGTGTTTCTACATCATTTCAGGCTAAGCTCTCTGCTCTAATTCCCCTAATCTTCAGCTCCCATCGAGTTCCCAATTTTTTAACTGCTTATTCTCTCCTTTGTATCTTTCCTATATTTTCATCTTTGAAATAATTCTTGATGAACTTTTCCCAAAAAGGCAAATCATTATCATCCAATAGAAAATATTGCCCAACTGAATATATGTCAGTTATTTAAGTCTTAAGCACTACCTGGAGTATGGTGAAGAAGGCAGCCTCTGGAGAGAGAATTCCTGCCTTAGATCCTAGCCTTAATATTTACTGTCTCCATGATTTAGCAATTTACAAAAACCTCTGGTTATTTTTTTCTAATTTACTTATATGCAAAATAGAATTATAATAAAGATTATATTATTTGGGTAAACAAACAAGTATTTGCTAGAAAATAAGTGCCCAGTTAACAATTACCATGGGTTTGAAATTGAGTAGTCATGTACACACTGTAAGCAGCTATTTGCTACAGGTTAAATTTTTATGTGTAAAGACAAATGTAGGAGCTTGTTACACATGCCTGTTCTGGGCTGTATCCTGCAAATTCTCTCTGCCTGTCTGGATGCACTCTCAGAATCCTTGCCAGCAGTGTTCCCAGTGACCACTCTGATGGATTGGTGGGCATAAATGAACCTGAATTCATCTCTGGCTTGTCTAGGTTTCTGAAAATTCTTTTTCTTTATTCAAGGGCTGGGGATATAGTCTACATTAGTCTGTTTAAGAATCTGCATTTTGAACAGGGGGAAATAAAAATCTCTACCTTTCCTACTTTATCCTTCCCCATCCAGAAAACAAATCCACCCTCTCTGTTATGACCTCACATCCTTTTTTTTTTTCTCCCTCTGCCCTCTTCTAGCATCAGCTCTCAGGCAAGTTTTCTTCTTCTAATAGACAGTTAGATATATACCCTCCAAAATGAAGGCAAAATATTTTGTCATCAAATGCCTTACTAGGAAGTCACCAGAGATGAGTTCAATTAAGGTGTTGAGTAAAATATCTTAAGAGTTTTGAGGCAATAATTGGCATTAGAACACCAGCATTTCTCTGAGGATGAGTCTGTCTCAGAATCAAGAAAGACATGCTGTCATCTCTAGGGACCCGTGAGAGTGAGGCCCCTGTCACTGCTTCTTGGAATACACGCTGAACTGATGGGCACCCTCAGAATCAGTCTCCTCCTGGGGTGCAGTGCAGCCCTCCAAGCGCTTGGCAAACATTAACACACTGCAGATCTTCACCATTAGTACTGAAGTGCTTCGTTATTATGAGCCTCAAATGAAGCATGAAATGCATCTATTCATTCAGTAAATATTTACTGAGATCTACTATGCTCCAGGCATTGTGCTAATAGTTGCTTAGAGAAAAAAAATTTTTTTTTCACCCAGGTGCAATAATTCAGTGTGATTGGCATCTGGCTTAATTAAGTTCTTAAGATGCATAGTTCTTTTTTTCTGTTTTAAAATCGTGCCATCTCAAAATTGAAAGTTGTGAAAAACTAAATTAGTAAGTTTTTTTAATGGAGAGCTCTTTCTTAGAGGGTTAAAGAGACATCCTTTTGTTTTCAGTTATTACAGATTACTTCCTTTTTTGCTTTAAAGATGAAAGAAAAATAGTTTATAAACTTGTGATGTTAATTATAGACTTGTGATAATTTTGAATGTGTGTGTAAATTTCAGGGGAAAACATTAAATTTATCCATTTTATTTCTCCAAATATTTTAAAACATAATAGTCTTATGTGGTTTTTGGAATAAAATCTGATAGCTTTCAGAGACACTGGTAGCTATGAATCTAAAACCCTAAATCTTATTTAATGCTCTTTTGACAAATGTATTATCAATACTTGCTTAAAGTGAATTTGTTCATCTTGTGTACTCAGCAGAGAGGAAAACATCCTCACAGAAAGATCTCCCCATTCATTCTTCCTCTGCTGCTGCTGCTAAATCGCTTCAGTTGCGACCCCATAGATGGCAGCGCCAAATGCAAATGCTTAGCTTTACTCAGTGGTTCTTCAGTGTTTTGAGACATTGTCTCCAAATTGTGATGGAGCTCACTGAGGTCCTTAGAGAAAGGAGAACAATGAAACTTTCAAATTTCACATAATCAAACTTCTCACCTTAAAGGGAGTGTCATTGAAAACATTGCAAAAACAGTTATGCAGAATTTATGTTCTTAAAGGAAGTGAAGGCCACCTAAAGCCCTCGTTCACTTTGATTATTGTGGGAGAAAAAGTTGCAGAGGAATCCATGAGTATATATTCTGTTAACTGTGGCTATTCATTTTTTCAACTTCCATTTCCTAAGCACCTGCTTGTTGCCGTATGCCTGCTGGATTCCAGAAAGATGTCAGCAGTGTGCTCATTTCCTCAGGAGATGTGGTTCAGAGTCTTCTTGGTCTATGGTGTTGTTGTAAGTGGTAAAAAGTAAAGCTAGGTTCCTGCCTTTGAGTTAAAACACACACAGGAATCAGAAATTATAAATAAACAGATAAAAATAATTAAAACAGGCTGAGGCAGGATAAGGATAGGGTGACTAACCTTGAAAATAAATTGGAATACTTCACAATGGGAATGCCAGTTGAAGTATGTTTTATGATAAAAAGAATTCATTGGGTGAGAGAGAGAGTAGAGAGAGAAGGGGAGGAATGGAGGGAGGCAGAGACAAAGAAGAACAGAGAAACACCTTTCTGGTAGATGTAAAGGGCCCAGCCTGTGTGGACGCATCCAGGTGCAAAAACACCCATTAAATAAATACATGAGACGATGGCCACATAGGAAGCAGTGGGTAACAGAGGTCGATTGTAGCCAATCCAATAGGGAGTGACTTACCGTGATTTGGAGATTGAAGTTAGTTTCTGTTTATTTAATAGAAAGAGGAAACTTTGTCTTGTTTTGTTATTCTTTGTTGTTAGTAGACTTCTGCTTTTAAAGAAGTTTGCTTGGGTATGTAATAAAGGTGAGGAAGCAGAGAGGATGGACCGTTGTTGCAACCATCCTAAGGAGGCTTGATGAAGGCTCAAGGTCAGGGAGTGATGGTGACATGTGGCATAAGTGAAAGACACTTGCAAGCTAAAGCATAAGGGCTCAGGGTCTGGATACGTGAGTTGTGAGCTGTTTCAAAGGGCATATTCATTTTCTGTGGTTGCCATAACAGCGTATCACAGGCCTGGGGCTTTGTACAACAAGAACTGTATTCTCTGATAGTTCTAGAGGCTGTAAGTCTGAAATCGATGTGTCAGCAGGGCCACGCTCTCTCAATGGGCTCTAAAACGGATTCTCCCTTGCTTTTTCCTAGCTTCCGGTGGTGGTCTTTCATCCTTAGCCTTCATGACTAGCAGCTGCATCACTCTTTATCTCTGCTTCTTTTGTCACATGGGATTCTTCCTGTCTTTTCTTTTTATAAGGACACTAATGATATTGGACTAGGGCCCACCCCAGTGACCTCATCTTAACTTGGCTACATCTGCAGAGACCCTGTTTCCACATAAGTTCATATTCAAAGGTAACAGGCATTAGGACTTCAACATATATTTTGGGAGATACAAAGTAATTCATAATAAAGAGTTTTGGCTTAGATGACTGGATGTATATTGATGCTATTAAAAATATGCAGGAGGGGAATATTAAGGGGGTAGAGGAGAGACAGTTTAATTTGGGGACAGATAGTGAACAGTAGATATTTGGAGGTTTTAAGAAGATAATTCAGAGTTGTAGACAGCTTGGAAATTTGTATGTTAATTTTAGATCAGATTCCCTGGAAAACCAACTGGGAGTAGTGTTTTCAGGTTAAACACCTAACACCTGTATGAAATGATGGAAGCAAGTTGATTGGGCAGAGGGAGCAGTTGACATGCTCTGCAGTTGTAGCAGAGGGTTCAGCTGGTTCTGTAGACGTCGCTGGTGTGTATGAGCCTGTGGAGTAATCCCGAATCAAAGCGAGGACTCAGGGCCTGTGTGCCCTGAACCCATCAGGCATTGGATGCAGGTTCTCCCTCCACTCTTCCAGGGAAGGGAGTGTGACCTTGGGTAAGGCAGCTGCCTTCTGTGTTTCAGTTCCTAGAGAGGGCCTCAGCTATGAGCCTTCAGCTGCCAGCACTCCTAGAAGGTGGAGGAATGAGTAGCTTGTTTGAAAGGCAGGTCTGGGCAGTGCACCACAGTATCCACTACAATACAGGGACCACAGGAGGAAGAGGACAGGTGAGCAAGCACTTGAGAAGTGGACATGAAAGCAAGCACCAAAGAGACCAAGGAGAGAATGTATACACTTTCATATACGCTATATAACTTTCCTCCTTACAGCAACCTGGGAAAGAGGGTGATATTACTCTATATTTACAGATAACTAAAGTGCTAAAGGGTTAAGAAATAGTGCAGGTTAGTTGCTGATGTTTCTGGGAGTCATTTTAAATTTGCACTCCAGGCTTTAACCACCTCTAATACATATTACTGAAAGGCAAACGCATGAGTAGGAATATAGTCTCTTATATCCCTGAAATGCTGCAATTCACAGTCAGATTTTCTGTTATAATGGTATTGTGCATTTGCTGATTCATGTTCACTTTCTCATCCTCCTTAGTGCTAATTTATTAGCTTATAGTCTACCCTCAAAATATAACAAAGCAGAACAAAGCCTATTCCATGAGAGAATGAGAAGCCAGTCCGATGAGGATGCGTTGAGTAACGGATTATATTAGGTTGAAGGCACGTGAAAGGAAGTGGCACCTAAGCTAGACATTAAAGAATGGAGATCATATTTTTGTGTGAATGTGGTAGGGATGGAAACCCCAGGCAGAGGAACAAACAGTCTTACTGTTCATCTGATTCACTTATTCACTTATCCATCCACCCATTCATCTATTCAGTATTCAATTTCTGCAAGCCATCGTGTTTTGAGAAACTTTGTGTGCTTACTTGTTATTAAATTGCTTCCTTTTATTGATTTGATACAAATTTTAAACATTTGCAGTCATCAAGGTTGAATGTTTTATGTTTTTTACTATATGGTGGTTTATGTTGAATATTTTATGTGTTTCTACTATATGGTGGTTTTATTACACTGTTGTCAGGCCTGTCTCTCCTAAGATTTTTGTAGTTTTTTTCCACTAAGAGGCAGTTGCAGGCAGTTTAGATTTCTTCTCATTATTCCATTTTAGAAAATATATTAACTTTTCCAGGAATGCATTTGATTTGGCAATATTCAATTATACTTCTGGAGGAGAGCTGACATTTGATCCTATTTTTTGTGCATAGATTCTTACAAAGACAAAACAGAATACCTCTATAGAATTTCACTTAGATCATTTTTCTGCAGATTGGTTCTAAGATGTTTAAAATTTTTTCTCTCTATTGAATTTGTTCATGTGTCTAAAAACAATTAAATTTTGGTCTGATGTTTAAATCAATGTTTCTTAATTGTTATATTTTGATAAATTTGAAAACATTCCTTTCATGTAATATTGTTTGAAATGTCAAAATTAAATCATCAATGCTAATTTTAGAGTATGCTTCAAAAACCACATACTGTCACTCTCACCCCACTCCAAAATTGAGGATCACTTCCTTTAAAATGTCTGTTATGAAGAGCAAACAGAATGCAAAAGGTTGCCTTCAGAAATTACAGTATTTAATTCATCTCCTAAACAACAGAATGATATAACTGTTTAGTTCATTGTTTACAGTCTGTGTTGAATGATACATAATTTTATTACTGTGTTGCAGATATATTTCTTTGTGTTTAGCATATAGCATGCATTGTCAAATATAACAAATTTCTACTTACAGATATGTGACTTTAAACATTTAAATCAGTTGATTAAGCTGTTCCATCATGCTCCACTTCCATACCTCAGTACCTAACTTTCTTACTTCTCACAGGGGTAAAAACAAACTGGATCCATCAAGGATGCACCTCTGTGCTTTTAACCAGGCAGAGACATATGTGACCACTTTTACACAGGTTACCTAAAAAAAAATTCATACATATGTATATGATATTTTTTTTTTCAGTGTCATGCATGCTGTTCAGCTACAAAATCTCTCTGCCTGACCCATTGCAAGAAAGTAGAAACATATACAGTTGTGCCATAGATAAACTGACATCACAGCATGTCATGGGCAGTTCTATCTATTTTTGTTATTCTCTCTGTGACTCCCTTGATATCTCTCTCATGTCCTTAGGTGATTTCAAGTGCATGAGCTATAGATTTTTATTGGATAGATGATAAAAATAAGGTATAGCATGTAACAGAAATCCCCGAAGCAAGATTTAATTTAAAAACCTCTATCAACTTCCCCTCCTAATTTAAGCTATACGGTCAACCCTTGAACAACAGGGGTTTGAACTGCATGGTTCGACTTATAAAGTGATTTTTTTCAATAGTAAATAATACAGTACTACATAATCCATGGTTGGTTGAATCCACTGTTGTGGAACAGAGGATACTGAGGAACGGTGAGTGTGGAGGGCTGACTGCAAGTTTTAATCAGATATTAGACTGCATGGAGGATCATGCCCTGACCCCCATGACATTCAAGGGTCAACTGTATATGTATAGATATATATCATATTAACTTGTCAGGCTTATTGCAATGAGTAGAGTTTTAATATTCTTACCATAACAACAACCACAAAAATGGTGATTATGTGAGGTGAAGGATGTGTTAACTAACCTTATTGTGGTAAACCTTTCACAGTATATACATGTAATCTAATCACCTTGTTTACCTTAAATTTACACAGTGCTATATGTCAATTACATCTCAGTAAAGCTGGGGGAAAAATTAAAATTGTCACATTAAATTCAGTACATTAAAATTCTATTAAGAAAAATTTTGTGAAAGTATTATTTCAGGTATAAACATAAAAATCTTGTAACAAGAAAGGACTGTTCTGGTGCTAGTCTTTTATTCACAGGTTAAGGAAATTGAGGCTCGTGCAGTTTCTGAGTATGCATGTAGAAACCTGAGGACAGAGACAGAGTACCCAACTTCTAGGCCAGACTTTGCATATATTTTGAAATAGTTTTAAGCAAAATAACTAGGGCTTTATTCCCTTATTGATTCAGTAATTAACATTTGATTTTTATTTGATCAAATGTAAAATATATTATTAATAATTTACTGGGCCTGTGAATGAATGAGTTATAAATACCTGAATTGATTAATTTGATTCCAGAATCAATTTTATACACTGATGAGAATAAGTTTCTGATTATGTACATTTGGCCGTCTGTACCTATGGGTTCTGTATGTGCAGATTCAATCAACTAGGGATCAGAAATATTCCAGAAAAGTCCAGATAGCAAAACGTGAATTACCTGCATGCCAGCAAGTATTTACATGCATTTACAACTGTTTACATAGCATTCACATTGTATTAGCTGTCATAAGTAATTTAGATATGATTTAAACTATAAGGGATATATAAAGTATAAAGGATGTACATAAGCTATATGTAAATACTGTACCTTTTTATATAAGGGACTTGAATTTATGCAGATTTTGATATCTTCTGTGTATATCTGTGATTATCTCATAAGGAGATAGATATACAGAGTAGCCTCAGAAGATAAAAAGTTTAAGTGGAACATATTATGAAGTGGACACTAAATCTGTCAATAAGACATAAAACACTTTCTTAAAATTAGAAACAGATTAATATGAATTGCTATAACTAATGTCAACACATATAAAAATATGCTATTCAGATATAATATCTTATTTTAATTTTAGTATAGCTTGTTGAATAACTGAACTGGAAGGAAAAACCCATGTTAATAGGAATCATGCTTTTTTTATACTTAATAGAGTTCATATTTTTAATTTATTTGTCACTGTTAGAATGTTTCTATTATTGTTTTCTGTTTCCAATTATGAAAGCAAAACTTTATCCTAAAGTTGATATGCTCTAGGAATAGTGATGCTTAGTTTCAAATTTAAAAAGAAGTTTGTTCTAGTTTACTTGCAGTTAATTTTAAAGGAATTCCTGAATAAAAGATGTATTTTTCTATTTCAGATTGATGATGATTTAGAGTCAATATTGTCTTAGAAAACTATTTTGCTGCAAAGTGTAGTCAGTCCTCCTGGAACCTAAGTAAAGATACACATATATGCAGTAGCATCTATATAGGTATAGGTAAAACACTATTTTTGAGAAAACTGTTTTTAGAAATACATATAGATACACACATATATATGCATGTATGTGTGTATGTGTGCTTAATTCCTAAATTATTATTACTTTTTTTCTTGTTATCAAGCCACATTAGAAAACATGAGGTGCATATTAAGGAATGGTCATTCTCCAGATAAAGGCTCAGTTGCAAAGAATGACTTTAAATATTTTCTGTGGCAGAAAAAATATATTTTTATCTGTGCCAAATTCTATTTTTACATCGTGTTTGCAATATTAGAAGCCTGGATATTTTAAAAAATGGTAATTGTTATTGGAATTTGTCATTCCTTGTCCTTCCTCCTTACAAGTGGATAGTTTCAGGAAATAGTATTCATCATTCAGAGGTACAGGCAGTTTGTTCTTCATCATTTCTTTTTTTATTATTGATAATATGTAGTTATCTTAAGTCACAGAGTATATGCTTTTACCTCACATTTTGCTGTCATGTTTGCCTATGTTCCAATTCTTATTTACCAACTTGCAGTATTCTAGCAGGCCTCAAAAGTAGAACTGTTTAAATATTTATTCCCAAAATTTTTAAGGTATTCTTTCTGATTTGACCCACTGCATTCCAACTATTTACATACTATTCTCTGCAAATAGCACAAAGCCCCTGAATACCAATTGTTGCTTTACCTTTCAAGACCTCGAATGCCAGGGTGAATGCCATTTTCCATTAGAAAGAAGTGGATGAAACTGTAGGATCTGGCTGGGAAGTCTAAAACCAGTCCAATCTTCTTATATGACCAAACTTTCTTGCATTTTTTATTTGTTTTTATATGCAAGATCATATCTTTCAGTCACATAAATTGTCATATATTGGACAGAAATTACCCTAGGTGCAAGATTTTAAGAAAACAAAGAACTTTTAGTAAGTGTTTGCTTTATTTTGAGTTTCCTGGTGGTGACTGAGATTTTACCTCATTATTCTCCGTTATCTAAAACTATAAACTATTTGGTCATGAGATGGAACTGTTAAGTGGGTTTCCTGCTGAATGAACAACAGCTGTTCCCCAAAAGCATATGCAGCTTCTCTAATAGCAATAAACAAAACACTAGGAAAGGAAAACGGGGAAAGCAATGGCACCCCACCCCAGTACTCTTGCCTGGAAAATCCGATGGACGGAGTAGCCTGGTGGGCTGCGGTCCATGGGGTCGCTAACAGTCGGACAGACTGAGCGACTTCA
>SJYX01006119.1:132866-166313 GCA_006410675.1 Oreotragus oreotragus | reverse complement strand
CAGGAAAGGAAAAACTCTATTTTCTTGTCCTTTATTTTAGAAAGTGCTGGTGTTTTAGTTGCCCTTAATGTGGAGCCCTCTGGAAGGTCACAGGTTTGGAGCCAGGTACCAAGGTCACAGGATAAAACTCTCTGGAACTACCAAGCCCCGTAGCAACTGTTTCCATGAGCCTCTGGATCTAAACTGGCCAGTTCCCTGACCCCATATTAAGTAAAATATCCACCCTATTATCCACCCCATAGTATCCTAACCAATCATCCACTGCCACCATTCCAGTAGGAATTTTCTCTATCTTGAGACTATAAAAAGTGGCTGCTAGCCTGCAAAAGGGTTCGGCTTTCCCTTGAGCCAGCCCGCTGTTCCAATGGTGTCTCCCACTCTAGTAAACTTTATTCTCCTCTCATTCTGCCTCATGTCTGGAAATTCTTTTCCAACCCACACACAGACCACGACATTTTTGGTGGCCCGTACTTGGACTTGGGATCTCTTCCCCTACCTCCTCACTTCTCCTTTCTCATAAGGACCCTCTGCAAACAGGCAAGTGGCTATGGAAGCACCTGAGGAATTCTGGCCAGGGTTACTCTCTGGTGTAACTCTCCAAAGGCGCCACTGCTCACTGTGCCCCAGTAGCTTCCGCCCAAATGGGTGATAGTCTCTCTGACTCCTTTCTAACTGAGGAATAGGCCGACCAATATTGCTATGGGGCTTGGTCAGTTCCAGAGATTTTTATCCTGTGGCCTTGGTATAGGGCTCCACACTTCTGACCTTGGTATAGGGCTCCACACTTAACTATGTGAGAAAAGAATTTAACTAGTAAATAAACTATTTTCTACTAACCTAAATGGAAGCAAAATGAAAATTTAGACCACAGAGAGGAAAAAATATTTAACTTTCCACTGATGAATGATATCTGGTATCATTGATGAATGATATCGGGTTGCAGAGAGTCAGACACAACTGAGCTAGGAAACTGAACTGAACTGGTCTGGTATATTTTTTAACTTGGGGCATTATCTTTTAAAAATAATCTTGAGAGAAAGCAGAATTCCAGAGAGACCAGAACAGGATTTGCGTGACTTTAAGGTGCCCAGAAGCTAAATCATGTAAAGAAAATAAATATCATTACTCTCAAGATAAAAACAAACAAACAAACATACAAATGGTAATATCATAGGTAATCTCTAATTTTAAAAGTGCTGAAGAGAGTAGTATTTGTATTTCTGTAGAAGGTATATTGTAGGAGAAGGAATTGCAGGAGAGAGGAGAGCATATTTTGGCTTTAAATTCAAGTTATCCGGTAACAGAATGGTAAACTTGGAAAATGACTTTTAGTCACACAAAGCATAGTATAGAATTCTATCTATAGAATTTTTTATAAAAGTGCTTTGATCCTTTGTTACAAACTTTACCGTTTTACTCACTGTAGATTCAGAAACTTCATTATATGTATAAATTGTAAAACAAGGCTGTAAAGTTAAAAGATGGGTGATACTGGATCTAATCAAGTCTTTGAATCTAATAAAGTCTTTCTTGCTTATTGACGTACAGTGGAGCTTTTTTTTTTTATCACTGATGCATCCCATAGTTTTTTGTCCTTTTACGGCCAGCCCTTCCTTTTGATTTGCTTCTTTCAACCTTCTTCCTGTCCCTTGTGTTTCTCTGATTTGATGCTCAGGTGAGATAACTATTCTAGATTGTGCTATTCAAAGAATATCTTTCTTTTGTTGTGTGAAGCAAACAGCCTTATAATATGTACTTTAAATGTGACATCTTTGGGATGTTTTCAACACCAGCCATCCTCTTTGAATAAGGCTTTTGTTGACTTCTGTGTTTCCTCAGTGCTCTATGTTGATAGTGTTTTTTGATTTTGAGTGCCATATTATCAAGTTATTAGACAATCCTACTTCAAACTTCTCAAAATAAAATATGACCAGCTAACATTAATGAGCATCCATACTAGCATGAAATAGGCTTACAATGTCAGTGTCTATTTCAGGAAATGTCAGTAAGAAATTTGTAAATGACCAGCCTAGGGCAGTTTTTTCATGTGACACCTATGTTTAACAGAATCTCTTCTTAAATGCAGTTTTGTAAAAAGCACACCTTCAAGGCAATCAAAAGGAAATGCATGAAGAATAATTGAGCTTTAATTTGATCATATTTTCAATAGCGAAATAGCTACAGAAGTTTGTAGTCAAGATTAGAATGTTACAAAACTACTTTAGTATTTTATGGATACACACTGAATATAGGAAACTATGTCAAAAACACATGTATAGTATAATAATTACCTAAAGGAGACAGAATCATGGAGAGAGTGAAGGAGACTTGTATTTTTCATCATATACTATTGTACATTTGAAATTTTTGAGGCAAGTATGTCGACTTTATTTAAAGGAAAGAAGGAAAAAATTAGGAAGTACTTACAGTCAATACCTTATTATTTAATAAAAAGGCAGAAATGCTAACTATAACATATTTCCTATTCTATCCTATACTATACTAGCGATTCTACTAAAACTTATCCTATGTTTACGCTTCTGTGTAGAACACCAAAGAGGAAAGAGTCTCTGTTGACAAGCAAAGAATGGGCAAAAAGTTTACTTCATATTTTACTAAAAATGAAATCAACATGAAATTATAAAATGACCCATTTATAAAACCAAAGGGGAAATTTTTCATTCTGAAGTATTTATTTTACTGCTCTTAATATAGTATAGTTAGTCTTCCATTTCCAAAATCACAAGAAAGAAAGCTAAATAGCAAATGACTGAGTTTATAGAAATAAAAAAACCATATAATTATTTAAAATAACACAAATAATTGACTTGATCTTCTCTGAATACTAAATAAGAATAAAAAAAACAGTCATTTGTTAAAATCAGAACACCCGCTATGAGATCTGAAAAATTTATCTTCAAGAGAAAACTTTGTTACAGATGTAAGGCTTTCTATTTAAAGGTATCCTTTTTTGACCCTGTTAAAGAAGCTTCTGCTTTAGTAACTATTAAATTTAAAAGCTGAATAGATTTAAACTATCTATATTGCTAGGACATACACATAAATATTTGAAATTATATACAGTACTGAAATTACTGCTGTGTGAATACTTAGTATATTCCCGGGAAAGCACTGAGTTCCTAAAAACATTCTAAACATTGAATTTGAAAGCCACAAGAATTTGACTTGTGATACAAATTATAGTACATATTGAATATTTTGATAATTTATGTTCCAGTGAGGAATAATTTTGAATAAACTGTCATTTATGACATAAAATCTGAGTCAAACTCTGAATTTCATTGGCAAATTGCCATATGGGGGGAGGACATTTCAATGGCAAGATATGCTTCATGAAATCATCTTAATTTTTACTTATAAACTCGGGATGAATCTGCTTTGTTAATGCTCTTTTGAAGAGTGAGATGCTTTCATTAATTTAACCTATGTCATAGCTCTGCAAATTTTAATCATTTTATTTAGAAGTTATTACCAGGTGAGAGAAAGTCATTATAATTATATGCAAGTTGTCAATGTTTTGGCTAAGGACAGTAAGGAGTTTTTTGTTCTATCAACTGTTTCACCCACTTCTTTGCCTCAAATCCAAGCCAGTAACTTTTTTTCAGGATGGCAGTATTTAATTTCAGCTCCACAGAATCAAAGTGTCTTGTCTTTCATGTCCCTTGTGATGGTTCACTTGCAGTTGAAAGGGCAAGAATTGAGGGTATCAAATAATTGTAGTCTTTGGATATGGTACTTAAAGTTGGTTTTTGTGGTAGTTGGCACAAGAGGACATATTTGTAATTACAAATTTCCCCATTGTTTCCTGGAGTAATATATATTTTAAAACCTTAAGTCTTACGGAATATCCAGCCTTATAATTAATTTGTATTTGCTTTAAAATAATTTTAGATGAATACAGTTTAAATAACCTACTTCTTAAATGAAATTTTATATTGATATTGTTAATTCATAATCTTTTAAAAATCTTTGACATTGTGGGAAAAATACTTCTATGCTAATATTAGAAGTATTAATTTTATTAATTCATAGTTCTTTACTTCAGTTATACAAATAGCTTTCCCTACTTCATTGCTATGCTCATTACTTTATCAATGCCTTTTTTTTTACTGATGTTGAATACTGTGTGGTAGTAATAGCACTGAAAATATAACGTGGTACCCGTAAAGCACACTCTTAGCTTCCAAGTCATTCACTGAAAGTTAACAGTCTAGCCTGGACCTGTGATCTTAAAGCAATTCAGGAGACTGAAGAATTAATCTAAATGAAATAAGAATTTTCTCCTTTTTAAAACTTGCATTTTTGGGGAATTATTCTAAAAAAAAAAAAGTAAAGCTGTAATCTTAATAAGAGACTATATGCTGTAGTAACTAGTAGTTTCCAATAATCACATGTCATTTAGCAAATGAGAATGAAAGTTGAACTCTTCCATTGATGTGCTGCTCCATTATAAAATAATTTTAGGAAAGTTTGACAGAGTTTAGCTACAGTTGCTGTATGTATTTTTTTGAAAACTTTCTGTGTATCTGTGTGTGTGTAAGCATCCTGTTTGATCACAAAGTTCTGGATGGGAAAAAGCCTGTTTGTGTTATGATCAGTTTCATGATCATAATGACAACGAGTTCATTCCTCTCATGTGTTGGTCTGCCGTGCTCAATTTCATGGAATCTTTGTTTCAGAGTTTGCATGTGGTGCGCGCTTTAGTAGCCACTCTCTCTTGACATTATAAATAATAGTTATGATCTCTTCTACTATATCCTGAAATTCCATCACTAAGATAGGTGATGATGAATAATTGCTTTGACATTCTGATTCCGATACAGTATTTGACTTCTTTTTTTGTTTTGATGAAAGGCCTTCTATCTATATCATCCTGATACATATTCTTAAATCCAAGCAATGATAGAAAAAATATGTTTGGATTTCATTTTACACTAATTTTATTATTTTTTAAAATTTTAAGTATTGACAAGCTTTTTCTGCCAATTGTCAGAACAGATCTTTCCGTTATCAAGTGTTGGCAATTTGGCATTTGTATATTATTGCTGTTAGGGTCTTAGTTGTTCTAAAATAGTAATTACTGGTATATATAAACTTATATTAAACAAAACAAAGTAAAAGTGTGGTCAATACTTTGCAAATGTTATAGTTTACATAAAAATTGTACCTTCAGGCTAATTCTGTCCTAATAATTGTTGACATACTAAAAATAATGAAATGTATTTTGCACAGGATGTGTAGATAGAAAGATCAAGCGTAGATGCATTTTAAGGTGACCTGACCTCAGTGTATGTTTATATGTTTTTATGACCATCGTATTGTTAATCTTTTTTTCATAACACTTTGCATGACTCTGATGATCAAATATGGTTTTTAATAAGAGATTTGAATTGAACCCTAAATGAACTCTCTGGTGGGGTGGTGATTTCTTTTTAGAGGCTGAACCGATCAAGTTCCTCAGAGTGCAGCACAGTTGATAACCCTGTGCCTGGAGAAGGAGAAGAGGCAGAGGCTGAGCCTGTAAATTCAGATGAGCCAGAGGCCTGTTTTACAGATGGTAAGAGAAAAATTGAGACCTCACTTAACATCCATTTGTTAATGTTTTGGCCTTGGTCTTAAAACCAAATGCTTACTTGGGATTGATGGATAAACTGTCAGAAGACTCCATTCCATGCTGATTTAGTCATGGCTCTGTGACTAGGCTTCTGTTTCCACACTTATGCTACTAATAGTAATTTACAGTGGCAGTGTGTTATGCTGTAAAGCACTGCCATTTTTTGAGAGAAGCAAATAAGTGTGATACCCGATTAACAGAAATTTGTGTTTGCTTAAATTAGTACAATAAGCAAAACACATGGAGTTTCCTTTAGAAGTATCCCTATTAAAGGCATTTAAGGGTATCATCATGTATTTCAGCATCACAATAAAGTTAAATTGACTAGAACCATGTAAACTTAAATTTGTACAGATGCACCAAGATTTCTTCTACACACTTTATGAATGACCCTGACTTAAAATTCTAAGATAACCAGAAAGAAGTTGGGTTTATCAAACAAATTATAGCTTTATATCAGAAAAGGACTTTGGAACAACTTAAACCCTCTGCGGAAAGTATTAATGCTAAACTATTTCAGACTGTAGGTGCTATCTTACTGAGATCAAACTTTACAAAGGCTGTTTTAATCCTATAAGATACCAATGAGAATACTTATATAATAACTTTGAGATATTCATAACTTTTCAAATTCATAACTCTAATTTGAGTCTAGTATACAAGAGATATTACAGGAACACATTTTCAATGAATTGTAGCCTTCAACACTGAAAATCTGCTGCAAACCAAAGTTTCAGTTGTGTAAGATGAATGCATTCTGAAAATATAACAGGCAACAGTATGATTATAGTTAGCAATACTGTATGGCATACTTAAATTCGCTGAAAGGGTAGATCTTATATGTTTTTAATTACCCCCCCAATAAAAAGAAGAAATTGGTAACTATATGAACAGATGGCAATTTAATTAGCTTGATTGTGGTGATTATTTCACAGTGTAAACATATTGGGTGTTAAAGCTTTCTTTTCTTTAGAAGAGTCAAGATGACTCCAAGCTTGGGGCCTCCGAGAAATACATAGTCTCCACATGAAGGGTTAAAAATAAGCGGGCTTGGTCTCCATGAGAAATCCAGTTTGTTTACTTATAGTAGAAATGACCCTGACCAAGTTGTGATTGGCTGACAAGCGTTCAGTTAGAATCAATGCCAATTTAGAGCAGTATTTGGCCTTCAGAGGTTTTCGTTACCTGAAAGGCAGCACAAAAATCAAGGCAAATGTGTGAGTTAAGTCAGAATAATTCTGTTTTGGTGAAAACGAACACTAACAGGATTTGTTGTTTATAGTCTCACATCCATTGAGCCTTTTCAGCTTCATAACTACCACTTTATCAGTTTGCACCTTATTCCTCTTCACCTTTTTCTCCTCCCTCTTCTTCTGTGTCTGTCTTTAGTTCTGTGTCATTAGTGTTATAATTCAAGACTTCAGGTTTCTTCCCCAGTTCTAATACCATTCTTCACTATCCTTAATTCTAAGTGTCTTTGCAATCTGTATAATTATGAGCATGACATGACTCTTTCATTCTGCTTGGTTTTAATAGTACTCCTATTCAGTTCAATTCAGTCGCTCAGTCTTGATTTTGGACTTCCAATCTCCAGAATGTGAGAAAATAAAAATTCCTATTTTGGGGGGTGCCTGATATACTATTACAGCAGCCAGAGCTGAGTAAGAGACTGATATAAACGTATAAAATAAGTCCAATCCTGATAGGGAGGAATGTGAGGGAGCAAGATCAGTATATGACTGTGATTTTGGATCCAGAAGTCTGTTCAATTGCACTGTACCTGTGTGGGAAGATGGTGATTACAGCCATGAAATTTAAGAATGCTTACTCTTTGGAAGGAAAGTTATGACCAACCTAGACAATATATTAAAAAGCAGAGACATTACTTTGCCAACAAAGGTCCATCTAATCAAGGCTATGGTTTTTCCAGTAGTCATGTATGGATGTGAGAGTTGGACTATAAAGAAAGCTGAGCGCCAAAGAATTGATGCTTTTGAACTGTGGTGTTGCAGAAGACTCTTGAAAGTCCCTTGGACTGCAAGGAGATCCAACCAGTCCATCCTAAAGCAGATCAGTCCTGGGTATTCATTGGAAGGACTGATGTTGAAGCTGAAACTCCAATATTTTGGCCACCTGATGCGAAGAGCTGACTCATTGATGCTGGGAAAGATTGAAGGCAGGAGAAGAAGGGGACAACAGAGGATGCAATGTTGGATGGCATCACTGACTCAGTGGACATGAGTTTATGTAAACTCTGGGAGTTGGTGATGGACAGGGAGGCCTGGCTTACTGCAGTTCATGGGATCTCAAAGAGTCAGACACGACTGAGCAACTGAACTGAACTGAACTGAACTGAACTGTGTGGGAAGAGACTGTCAAGATAAGGGGTGCAAAAAAACAGAAGGGTTCAAAAGCAAGCACTAAACGAAAGTAACTCCAAACATTCCCCACGAAGCTGGTCCACTTATTACCAAGGTCAGTGGAGGTCTCAAAGAAGCACAACTGAAAGAAACCTCTAAGTCAACCTGCTGATATTTGTATTTTGCAGCTGGCACTTATGAAAGTGTTCATTTGGTCTATTTGACAATTGAAATTCTCAATAGAAGGAAATGAGATCTTTCTGGTTTTGAGATGTCAGCTTCTGAGAGATGCTTTAATGTGCATCTGTCCTCGGAAATGGAACCACTCTGAATGCTGACAATTCAGGTGTCAAACCTCCAAGACAGAATGGTGCTCAGACTGTGGCTCTTCCTCAAGGTGAATAGTGACCTCAGGATACTCTAACTTTTCCTTGATGGCTTCCTGTATGTTTAATTATCTTTCTTTTTCAAATGGCAACAGTATCCATAATAAATCTAGAGCCTCTGTTCATCTCAAAAAATTTAATGAGGCCAAATGTAAAACTCTATGTCTTTATCTGTTTTGGGTTAACCATCTTAAAAAATACTTTACAAATTTTACCCTTGTCCACACTTTCTCCTCCAGAAGTCCTGTTACATTTAGGGGATTGGATGGTAAGGACCATCTCCCTTCCTTAACTATCACTTTCTGTCTCAACTGACATTTGTTAGAAGACAACAAAGTAAATGGTTTTTCTCCTTCACCTGCCATTCATTATCTCACCAAAAGTCAAGCAAGCTGATAGGGTGGTGGATCACTCCCCTAGAAGCATAAAAACCAAGAGATGAAATTGAAAAAAAAAAAGTGTGTCTTTTAGGAAACGAAAAATCATTTTTTTGCAGAGAAATATCTTACAAATTATCAGCAAATTAGAATCAGAAAATACTAGGACTGGAGATGAGTTTAGAAGTCATCTAATCTAACTCTTTGATGTCATGATTGGGGAAACTGACAAAACAATTGGAGAGGGAGAAGAGAAGGAGAGTGAGAGAGGGGATGATTACATTGGAGTCTATAATTGAAGCTATATGCTTCCATGTCACAGTTTGTTTAAAATTCTAAAACATTCAATGCAAATAGAAAACTGCATAAAACACGAATGAGCACCTCAATAAATTATCATTAAGTGAATATACATGTGAAAACACAGCTTCAGGTGAAGAAATTAAGCACTGATGACATTTCAGAAGTATTCCCTCCTGCCCCGTCTCTATGATTACTGAATCTTTATGAAGGTAACCAACTTATCACTTATGATATTAGCATCCACATCTTAAAATGATTAACCTTACCATTCATGCATCCCTAAATATTGTATTTTAGTTTCTCATTTGCAAGCATTTTGTAACAGTAACATAGAATATGTAACCATTTGTCTGTCTATACTCATTCAGTATTTGTATTCATCTGTGTTGTGAGGCTAGCTGTGGTTTGTTGGTTTTCATTGCCTAATAAAATTTCATGCTATGAACATTCTGCAGTTTATGGTCTAACTTTTCTGTTGATAGATAATTGTTTTGAGATTTTGCCCATAGTGAATGATACTGGTGTGATTTGTTTAGTTATGACTTGATGCATGTGCTAAATCATACCATATGTATATATTTAGGGTATTACTGCAAACAGATTTTACTGCGAAACAGACCAATGCCTACAGTGAGCAAATGTCACCTCCTAGTCTGGTCACTAGAGAAATCAAAATAAAGAGAACTTTAAAAGATTTGAGAAAGTTATATAAATATCTGGGAAGCTGGAAAAAAATTAAGTGTGCAGTATCAGGAAATAAGATAAATAATCTGAATTTTAAAATTTAACCAAAAGACTGGAAAGAAAAGAAGCTATTTCTTCCAAATGCATCTATGTAAAATTTTGGGGGCCAGGTTGCCCCTCATAGACAATGGCAATTATTCATAAATTATTTTACTTGCTGAAATATTGTCATATTAACCTTCCATAGTACTGTTTAGTTAAATCTCTATAACTAATCAAACTTCATTAATTTCATTTATTATGAAATGTCAGGATATGGTCATATGACCAAGGAAAAAGAAATGTTATAGATACTGAGATAAGCATTTTATAATTAAAGTCTCAAATTAGTATGAAATATAATTTCCATCTCTTCTTTGTTTGAAACACTTTAAATAGGCAGCTACTGAGATTTTGGATCATCTTTCCTATTATTATTTTGAACTATTTTACAAGTAGTTTAACTATTTCCTCTTAATTTATTTGGTCCTGTTTTTTACTTTGTTCCTTTATTTGCAAAATGTGTCTCTGTCTTTTAATTTTGTCTAACTTACTGTGTTTAAGGTCTCCTTTCCCCGGGCTATAGGTTGTAATTCTTGCTGTTGTTCTCTGTCATTGGTGCGTAAAGTTGGTCTACTGGCTTGTGCAAGCCTGTGTTGGGAGGGATTTGTGCCTGCATTCTGGTGGGAGGTGAGTTTTTCCCCTTGGATGGTGATAGTCCATGTGAGGTGATGTGTTTTGGGCTGTCTGTGGACAGCCTATCTGCTGATGATTTGGTCTGTTTTCATATCTTGGTTGCTTGCTCGAGGCATCTGGTGCTAGATGTTGCAGCCGGTTGGGTGGTGCCGGGTCTTGTATTCAGTGGAGGACTGCATGGGTATACTCTCTGAGATCGAGAGTTCTTTGGTAGTCCAGTGTCCTGGACTCAGCCCTTCCATCCCAGAGTCTCAGACCTGACTTCTAGTTGGAGAACTAAGATCCCATAAACTGTTTGTTATGGCAACAAAAGAAATTAAAACAAACAAAATAGAAAACAGACAAAAAAAAAAGAAAAGAAAAACAACAGCCAAAAAAAACCAAGAAACATAAAATGAATCCCATACAAATGGTAAAAGCAAAATAAGGCAAATAGCAGAAACAAAGGAACACACACACACGCACGCACACACACACACACATGCATGCACATGCACGTACACACACACTCACACTCACACACAAATGAAACCAACACACACACACACACACACACACTCACAAATGAAGCCAAAACAAAGAAACAAAATAGGAGAGTGACTCAGCAGACAAAGAAAACAAAAATGATATCAACCAATTAACAACAAAACTAAGACAAAATAAGACCAAAGCAGAGTGTCAATTCAGGAATTAAGCAAAGAAAACAAAACAAACACACAGCATGGTGGGAAAAAAAAGCCACTATAAAAACAAAGTTAAAAAGGACTATATATGTACTAAGGCAGAACAACAAGTAGAGAACAACAACAAAAGCTGCAGAACTGCAGAAAGCCAAAGTAGAAGTAGAAATATATAAAGGAAATTTTTAAAATATATGATTAAAATTTCCAAAAGCTTAAATAGAGATAATAATAAAATGAACAATGGAGAAAAAGCTGCTACTGCTGCTGCTAAGTCACTTCAGTCGTGTTTGACTCTGTGTGACCCCATAGACGGCAGCCCACCAGGCTCCCCCATCCCTGGGATTCTCCAGGCAAGAACACTGGAGTGGGTTGCCATTTCCTTCTCTAATGCATGAAAGAGAAAAGTGAAAGTGAAGTCGCTCAGTCTGTCCGACTGTTAGCGACCCCATGGACTGCAGCCCACCAGGCTACTGGGTCCATTGGATTTTCCAGGCAAGAGTACTGGGGTGGGGTGCCATTGCCTTCACCGGGAGAAAAAGCTGAAGAGAAAAAAATCCAGAACCAACTACAGAATGAATTAAAACATCATCATCATAATAAATGTTTTTCTCAGGTCTCAGCTGTCAGTATCTTTACTTCTGCTATGAACCACAGCTACCTCTACCTCCCTAGGAGACCCTTCAATCCTGGAAAGGGCTGGTCTCTGGACCTGCTGTAGGGACAGCTCGGATTCTAGTCTGGCCCTACTTCTACATATGCTTGCTTCCAATGCCCACAGCTGCCAGAGCTAGAGCATTTTTCTTTTGTGGAAACACTCATTGTTCTTTTATATATTCCACAGATACAGAGTCTACCTAGTTGATTATGTGGATTTAATCTGTAGCTCGTACAACTAGTGGAAATTTTTTTGATCTTCTTTCTTAGTCACTCTGCCCCTGGAACTCAACTGTGGTTTTTTTCCCAGCTCTGCATGTGGATTATCCACAGGAGTTAGCTTATGAGGCTTCCCTGGAGGACTTGTGTCTGCTCCAGTGAGAACGAGGCATGGAGGTGGCATGGCTGCTTGGATCATAAGGATTCTGGTGGATCCAGGTGCACAGGGAAGCTAGTGGCCATGGGCACGGGAGATATGGGTCTATCAGGATTCTTTTTAAATAGGCAATTATCTAGGTGAGAAAAAAGTTAAATGAATTTGGCAGGTCCAGTAATTTGAACACTCATGGATGGTTTGAATCCAGAGGATTAACTGAAGGCATGCTGAAATTGTGGCAGGAAATAAAACCACGCAACAGTGGTTCTTAGATCACTGGCAAGTAAAAAGCAAAACAAAACAGCATTCTGCATTCAGTGGTTGAATTGCTTCCATGGTTTCTGGACAAATTGAGAACAAGTGTCAGTCTGCAAAATCAAAAGAAAATAATTCAGTGCCTCATCATTGTGTATATAACACACATATTCTCTTCCAAAGAAAAGAAAAAAAAAAGATGACAAGTTGCTACATTGTAGCATAGAAATTGATGGTGTGTCAACCTAGAATACCTGGAGAAGGAAATGGCAACACATTCCAATATTCTTGCCTGGGAAATCCCATGGATAGAGGAGCCTGGTGAGCAAAAATCCATGGGGTTGCAAAAGAGTCAGACATGATTTAGCTTCCAAAGAGTAAGCGTCTTTTAATTTCACGGCTGCAATCACCATCTGCAGTGATTTTGAAGCCCCCCAAAATAAAGTCTGACACTGTTTCCACTGTTTCACCATCTATTTCCCATGAAGTGATGGAATCAGATGCCATGATCTTCATTTTCTGAATGTTGAGCTTTAAGCCAATTTTTTCACTCTCCACTTTCACTTTCATCAAGAGGCTTTTTTGCTTCTCTTCACTTTCTGCCATAAGGGTGGTGTCATCTGCATATCTAAGGTTATTGATATTTCTCCTGGCAATCTTGATTCCAGCTTGTGCTTCTTCCAGCCTAGTGTTTCTCATGATGTATTCTGCACATAAGTTAAATAAGCAGGGTGACAATATACAGCCTTGATGTACTCTTTTTCCTATTTGGAACCAGTCTGTTGTTCCATGTCCAGTTCTAACTGTTGCTTCTTGACCTGCATACAGATTTCTCAAGAGGCAGGTTAGGTGGTCTGGTATTCCCATCTCTTTCAGAATTTTCCACAGTTTATTGTGATCCACACAGTCAAAGGCTTTGGCATAGTCAATAAAGCAGAAATAGATGTTTNCAAGAGGCAGGTTAGGTGGTCTGGTATTCCCATCTCTTTCAGAATTTTCCACAGTTTATTGTGATCCACACAGTCAAAGGCTTTGGCATAGTCAATAAAGCAGAAATAAATGTTTTTCTGGAACTCTCTTGCTTTTTCCATGATCCAGCGGATGTTGGCAATTTGATCTCTGGTTCCTCTGCCTGTTCTAAAACCAGCCTGAACATCAGGGAATTCACGGTACTCCTGTTGGATTACACAATTAGCAAATCAAAAAATCAGGATTAGGGTATGAGAAGGATACACTCTTCCTTAAAAGGATGTGTTTTCTATTAATTTGATAGGAGGCACTAACTCAGCTCTGCCCTCAAGTGTTCTGAGTTCAACTTCCTAAAAAATAGCTAATAACTAATCCTAACTTTGATAACACAATAACTAAGTCTTTTGTGCCTATTTTGCCTTTTTTTTTTTGAAAGAAAATATGGACAAAACATTTGTTTTAAAGGATTTAGAATTTTTAACGAGTTTTAAAAAAGACATTTTCTAATCAGTTTTTACATTAATTATACTGATCATGCTGTTACATTTTTATTAATGGATAAACTGTCTTAGAAGAAGTCTGTGGTTTCTTTTTTATTTGAAAGCATTAGTTTAACATGATGAAACCCAGTGGAGATTTTATGTAATGGCTCATAAGAGCAAATAAATGAAACCATCCAAAAGGAATAGCATTTACCCGCGGGGACCCATTAAAATGTTTGAGATGTTCTCTGTTATGTTTACATTTAATTAATTGTCCTTTAAAAAAAGAAAGTGTGATACCGTTGCTAACCAGCTTTAGGTTGGAAACCTCTTGGGATATACCTTTCTATGATGGTCAAACAGGCAGTGGTCTTGCACTCCTATCTCAAAATAAGAGAGAAACTCTGTGAGGTATGATAAATCCTGAGGAAAATACTTACGCACCTTCATCTCAGATAAAAGGTTTATCTACTTTTCTAATTATAATATATAGTGCCTTTTCCTGCCTGAATCATAAGAATAATATTCTCTTCAATCTAAATACTGACAAAAATAAATCCCAAATGGTAAAATCTTCTTGGGGCTTCCTTGATGGCTCAGTGGTAACGATTCTGCCTGTCAATGCAGGAGATGCCAGAACTTAGAAGTTCCCAGAAAGGACAAGAACGCATAAAGTATATATGCCAGGAAAAATGTCAGAGACTTGGGGGAAAACATAGCTTGCTACATTTCTATAAAGCTGAAAATTATTTACTTAAACTTACCTCCTATTAAGAATCAATGAGCTAATTTCACTACAGAATCCTAGAAGAAGTACAGTACATTGTCTAAAAAATGTATTTCATTAAAATTCTAGCTATGTTGTTTCAGGACATATGGGTTATGATTATATGAAGTTATTACTTGATAGGCTCAATATTTTAATGAAATATATTGCTTGATAGACAAGGAAATTATTTTTATAGCAGCCAAGAAATTAAAAGACGCTTACTCCTTCAAAGGAAAGTTATAACCAACCTAGATAGCATATTAAAAAGCAGAGACATTACTTTGCCAGCAAAGGTCCATCTAGTCAAGGCTTTGGTTTTTCCAGTGGTCGTGTATGGATGTGAAAGTTGGACTGTGAAGAAAGGTGAGCACTGAAGAACTGATCCTTTTGAATTGTGGTGTTGGAGAAGACTCTTGAGAGTCCCTTGGACTGCAAGGAGATCCAACCAGTCCATTCTGAAGGAGATCAGCCCTGGGTGTTCTTTGGAAGGACTGATGCTAAAGCTGAAACTCCAGTACTTTGGCCACCTCATGTGAAGCATTGACTCATTGGAAAAGACCCTGATGCTGGGACGGACTGGGGGCAGGAAGAGAAAGGGACGACAGAGGATGAGATGGCTGGATGGCATCACGGACTCGATGGACACGAGTTTAGGTGAACTCCGGGAGTTGGTGATGGTGGACAGGGAGGCCTGGCGTCCCTTGCGTCCCATGGGGTCGCAAAGAGTCGGACACGACTGAGCGACTGAACTGAACTGACACTTCTGAAACAAGTGTCTGAAAGCACTGCTCATTTTTGCCCTCCCAATTCTACTTTCTCTCCAAATGAGGTTTTACACCTAAGATTTTTAAGAGAAGAATTAACTGTAGTACCTCTTTTTAAATTCTTTCTTTTCTTTAAATTAATTTTTATTGTTTATTCTTTAATCAATTTTAATTTTAAAAAATTTTAATTGTTATTTCTCTAAGTCTCTCTTGGTCATAGCTGTGTTCACAGTCCTTCATGAAACTTTTTCCTCTCTAACTTTTCTTTTACTTCAGCCTCTTGTACATTTCCCCACCGCCGACTCTGTCATTTCCTTCAGGGTTTTCTTTTCTTCCACCTCTCCCAGTGATGCACAACTAAATGTTTAACAACCAGTTCTCTAAGAAAAAAAAAAAAATGGTGTATGTACTGCCATTAGTTTACCATATTTTGTTGATGTAAAGATATGTGGTACACAATTTACAAGTGATAATATAATCAACATCCTTCATTGACTATTCCATATAGCTAATTAGTTCTCACAGAGTGAGAATTTTGCCAATTTTTAAAATTTATAACAAAGATTGCAATTGATAAACAAGAATAGTTTTAACATGAAGGTTGCTTGATATTTTCATTTACATTAATCAGTATCATGAAACAGACTTCCTGTCAGAACTTGACTCATTCATCAGGGATGTGAACAAATTTTTGCTGAATCAGATAATAGGATTTGAGCAATGAAAGAATATTTCCTCAAATTTTTCATGCTATTCACAGTGTAATGGCTGCAAACATTAATAAAACATCTGTTTTATTAATCTTTATCCATCACTTTCTTAGTCTGCTCAAGAAAATCAGCAAGCTTTGATTTATGTATAGCACTTGATAACTTTTGTAAAGACTCCCACCATGACTCATTTCAAACTACTGGTGCCACTTTGCTGCATGTGGAGTTGAAAAGAGACACACAGTAGCCCAACAGTGTAACATACTTCTACCAACCAGGTAGAATACATAAAGATACTCAAGAGCATAAATAATAGTAAATTGTAGTAAAATTATTAGAGTAGTATGTTTTTAGTATTTATTACCTTTTCTAAAGTTAGACTTTTAGGTTTATACACTTTAATTTTTGATAACAGCTGCATTTAACAACAGGCTAGCAAAATTTTCCTGACAATTTAACAATAAGTTGTCAAGACCAATGTGAGTTAGTTCTATCATACCTTTGAATTCTCTTAATATAGCTGTTCCAGAATGTTCCAGACTTGCCCCTTTTCTCTCTTACCCTAAATACTTTTATTGTGTGGCCTTAACAAATGTCCTGATCTCAGCTGACACATACGTGCTAATGATTCCTTCATATTCTTTTCCAGCCCAGACTTTTCCTTTAAACTTCACAGATTCACACCTTCAAATATCTACAGGACCTCTGTGCTTAGAGATTTCACAGGCATCTCAAACTTATTACCACCCCAAGCAGCTCCTGCTGCCGTGGTCTTCATTCATTGCTGACATCCTCATAATTGTCTGGGCTTCTCCCCTCTTCTTACATCCCATATCCAGTCAGTTAGCAAATGCACTGATTATACCAAATATGTCTTGACTCTGTTACTGCTCTGCTGCTGCTGCTAAGTCGCTTCAGTCGTGTCCGACTCTGTGCAACCCCATAGATGGCAGCCCACCAGGCTCTCCCGTCCCTGGGATTCTTCAGGCAATAACACTGGAGTGGGTTGCCATTTCCTTCTCCAATGCATGAAAGTGATAAGGGAAAGTGAAGTTGCTCAGTCGTGGCCGACCCTCAGCGACCCCATGGACTGCAGCCCACCAGGCTCCTCCGTCCATGGGATTTTCCAGGCAAGAACACTGGAGCGGGGTGCCATCGCCTTCTCCTCTGTTACTGCTCTAGTTCCTAACAAAAGCTACCCTAATCTCTTTTCCTTGTTGGGAATACTGAACCAGCACCCTAAATGGTTTTCTAGTCTGGGTTTTTCTTTGTACCTCCCCATCCCTCTTTTTTCTTCTCTTCCAACTTATCCTCCACAGTTGTTGGAGATGTCTATTTAAATTATGATCTTCCTATATAATTCTCTACCTACAACCCTTCACTTACTCTTCATTAGTATATAGGATATAAACCAAACTACTTAAGGTGGGGGAAAATATTTTCTATAATCTGACCAATTTCTTTGCCTCATCTCTCATCTGTGCCTCTTGTGTACACTTTGCTTTCATCACAGTTCTGAAATAATCCCTGTACACATTTTGCTGCCTCTTGGCTGGAATTCCATCCAAACTCTTCTTGACTAACACTTTGCTTTAATATACGTCTTTCAGAAAACCTCCTCTGACCTTAGTTTTTCAACAAATTAAGCCAGCTTAGGTGAATGTCTTCCATGCTACCAAAAATAACCCTGGCATATCTGTCCTTTTAGTTGCTTTATCCTATTGTAACCATTTATTTCTATATCTAGCTGCCTAACTAAAAGCCAAAAATATATTCCATAAGAAGAAACTATGTACACAGCTGAGTAAAATGCTTGCTCAATAAATGTTTGATAAGGATGTGAATGAATAAACCTAAACAACTTTAAATAAAAAATTCCTCAGTTTTTTTTTTGATAGAAGTATGTTTTACATCTGATTCCAAAGTCAAATTGCTTTTTAACTTACATCATTTGAAAGTTTTATCTGCATTTTATAATCAATATCTCTTTCTTTTGAACTGAATTTATAGGTCCTTCCACTAATTTTTAAAATATTATTTAGAATGCTGTTTCTCAAAAGTGTTTTTTTATAGAGGAGTTGAAGCAGCACCAGACTGTAGACTAAATTCACATCAAGAAGGTCATGAAATGCAATATTATCTTGAGATTTATGTTGATTCACCAATCATTATTTACTGCTCACTGTGTATCAGGATTAGGATTGTATTAGGGCTGCAATAATAAATAACAGTATGTGGTTTAAATACTGTAGAAGAGGTTGATGAGGAACTAGGGAACTATAGAAAACACAAATATATCCAAGTTAGAAATTACTGACAAATATTAAGAAAACGCCATGCAGATTTAGGAGATAAGAAAAAGCAACACCCAAGTTAAAATTATTTGAAGCTTCAGATGTGCTTGAAATTATTTGGTGGAGGAATTATCATAGGGAACATTTTGCATTAAATAATATTTCTTAAGTATTTTATTTATTCTGAATATCCAGATTTTATATGCATGTCTTTCTTGCCAGGTTGCGTACAAAGGTTCCCATGCTGTCAAGTTAACATAGAATCAGGGAAAGGAAAAATCTGGTGGAACATCAGGAAAACCTGCTTCAGGATAGTTGAGCACAGTTGGTTTGAAAGCTTCATTGTTCTCATGATCTTGCTCAGCAGTGGTGCTCTGGTAAGTAATCTGACACCTAATGCTTAAATGGATGGTCATTATTTTTAATAAATGTGTTGGAAGTTAAAAATATTGTGGCTTTTTTTTTTTACTTAAAAATTAATCCCTCTGATCAGTAAAGGACAACATGTTAGTTACCTTAGTAAATATTTACTACATGCCAGGCATTATTCTTTCTCCTGGAATGCAATGATGTTTAAGACCCACAGACTTTTCTCAAGGAGATCAGAGAGCTTTAGGGAAGTAAGAGGCTGAGTGATACAGAACTGGGATATGTTTGTAAGTGAAGTACATGCACGTTTAAGCTCTGGAGCAAGAAGAGTCATCTGCTTGGGAATTCAGAAAGATAGATGATGTTTTGCAAGATCCAGAAAGATGAATAGGAATTGTCTAGCCAAGAAGGTGGCCTGAGGGGAATGAAGCATGAAATAGCATGAGACATTTAGGAAACTGAAAGTTGTCAAACTGTAGAAAGTGTTGTGGGAGGAAGAGCAAATCCAGGGAGGTGGGTGGTGACCAGACATACTGTGAACAAGATGCTGCTGCTGCTGCTAAGTCACTTCAGTGAACAAGATAGACGGTGTCAACTTACGAAGCATCTTGCATCAGAGAAAATACTGTAGTTTTAGGATGAGAATGGGATACGTCTTTCATTCTTATACATGTGCTAAGCACTTTCTTTGAGGTTTGAAAAGGATCTGGGAGAGTTAGAGGCTCCCTGAGCTTTTTCTTGACTTAGAGAAGGGAAGCAAGTAAGTCCTGAGGGCTTGACTTTAATTCTTGCATTTCAGTTCCATTGTCATTCAGAAACTCTGCCAACTGCTAGAAGCTTCTCTCAGCATCTTAGGTCTGTCCATTCTCTGTATCCCAACTTCTGTGTTTCCTCAATATTGACAATAACCTTTTGTAAAAAGTGCTAAGGATTATTTTTAAAGTATTGATAGAGAAACTTGGAATAAGAAGAGTAAGAATGGCACAAGTCCATAACTGGACAAGTAGACCACTGTTAACCACTATAGATGAAGGTCCTTTTGCTTTAGTTTTCTCCAACAGGGTGAATATTGTTTAAACCTGAAAGAGGAAATTCTAATCCTTTAGACCTGTTTAGGTCAGCAGTCATTTTCAATTGCTTCAGTTAACTCAGTTCTTTAAGTCCATTCAAACTATTTCTCAAGGACTTGTGGCTGTAACCACAGTATCATCATCTACCACTCACTGAAAGTTCTTGGGAAGTATCAAAAGGTGTCACATTGATGGAATGAATATAACGAATATTAGTAGAGCTAAAGCTTTTAATGAATGATAAAGGGTTGGTGAAAAATTCAAGGAAAGAAACCATCTTCTGTGTGCAATAGCCTTATTAATCTACAGCACTGATTAATTTCACAGAACTTTCCTGTTGTGTTCTTGACATAGAGCTAGGTACTGAGAATTCATAAACACATAAGAGCTGAAGGAGAGGCTCTAAATCCTACTGCTGGCTTGAAGAAGAGTGCAGGGTGAGAGAGATTTATAGGAGGGGCTGACCCTGGAATCATGTCTTAAATTATTAGGACTTACTAGTTTGCAGGAGAGTGTAGGGGTGTCAGATAGTGGAAACCACTGAAAGAGACAGAGATCATGGTTCTTTTAAAGGACTATAAGTAATTTCATTCTTTTGCATCCTATTTCTTTTGACCTCTGGTGACCAGCCACCTGTACTAATGAGAACTAAGTGTTACACCTGCGTGTGTGCTTGAGTGTTAAGTCGCTTCAGTTGTGACTGACTCTTTACAACCCTGTGGACTGTGGCCAGGCTCCTCTGTCCATGAGATTCTCCAGGCAAAAATACTGGAGTGGATGAGAATGGGATAGGTCTCTCAATCCTACAGGATGCAGGATCTTCCCAACCCAGGGCTCAAATTGGTGTCTCTTACGTCTACCTGCATTGGCAGGCAGATTGGTGACTCGGTGGTAAAAAAAAAAAAAATCTGCCTGCAATATGAGAGATGCAGGAACCCAGGTTTGATTCCCTGGACTGGAAGATCTCCTGGAGGAGAAAGTGGCAACCCACTCCAGTATTCTTGACTGGAGAATCCCATGGACAGAGGGCTGCAGACCATGGGATTGCCAAGTAGGGCACAACTTAGCAACAGACTTTCTTCCTTTTTTTTTTCCCTTTACCACTAGCGCCACTGGGAAGCACCTGTGTTCCACTGTAACTGTAAACCAGAAGAAAGTCAGCAGGCCCATAATAATATAATAAATATGTCAGTGATCTCTTTATCAGAATTCCATTTCCTGTTTTGGTCTTGAATCATAAGCATTAAGTTGTACCAAATTTAAATTTGAATGTTATTTTCACAGGCTTTTGAAGATATATATATTGAAAAGAAAAAGACCATTAAGATTATCCTGGAGTATGCTGACAAGATATTCACTTATATCTTCATTCTGGAAATGCTTCTAAAATGGGTAGCATATGGTTACAAAACCTATTTCACCAATGCCTGGTGTTGGCTGGATTTCTTAATTGTCGATGTAGGTACTTTTGAGTAAATTTTAAAGAGGGTTTATTCTTAATAATAAGAGGTCTGAAAAATCTCACTAATGTTGTGTATTAATCATATTTAGATAGGTGATATGCAAAAAAGTTTTTTCCAAGGCATAGCTATACTTTATAATCTCCCATGTTCTCTCAGACATCCTCTATGAGAAATTTGATTTTTGATACTTATGCTAATAATTTCATATTTGATTTTTTTGATTCACCTTTTTAATATATATATTTACATAATCACTGCCTAGAAAAGTGAATGGTAAGATGAATACTTTTGCAATATAATAGTTTTAAAGAAAGGCTAGCCAAAATAAGAAGTAACAGAAAGAATGTAGATCTTTTCTCTTAACCTGTAATTATGATTGAGTCTTCTAAAAATTATTATAAAATATTTAAGATCTTCACAAACTTCTTAAAATATTATCCCAAATTTTGCTTTTTTCATCTCTCAGTTTAAGAAAAAAACTTTACAAGCAGAGTTGAATGTATTTTTAGTTAATAAAGGGATATGGCTATTTAATAATGGAATTTGTTTGTATTTTGAAAATCTGAAGTGTGATTCTCAATATTTTGGAGTATGCAGAATTAAGGAAAGTTATATAGCTTCAATTTGAATTTTTTAAATATTTTTCAAAAAGCTAAATAAATTATATATACATATAATATGTATAATATATATGTGTATGTGTATAAAATGTTTTAATAATGCAACAGAGCAAAACTCCACTCAATATTCACAATATTCATACACATCTAGGCATGTGGATTTAGGGTAGGAGTTGAGTTTTTTTTTAATATCTCAAAAAAAGAAATTTGTCTGTCTAGTACAGTTGTTCTCAAAGTGTAATCCCTGAACCAACATCTTTAGCAAGTGTTGGTGGGAACTTTTCAAAGACGCGAATTCTCAGGACCCACTTAAGTCCTACTAAATCAGAAACAATGGTGTTGGGACCCAGCAAAACTGTGGTAACAAACTCTCCAGATTATTCTGGTGCATATTCAGCTTTTAGAACCACTCATGATCTGATATTCTAAGGATGGGCTTGTTTGATATCTGCAAGTTTCCTGATTATTTGAAACTTGCTTGACTGACCATTATTCATCAGGAGGGGCATATATCATGCTTATATACATGTATACATAAGTAGAAAAATAAATATGTGCATATATGTAGATGTTCTTCTCAATTACAGACTGCATTTAATTTTCTCAATAATGTGCATTTATTCAATATAATAGCACTCACTAAAAAGCCTCTTGATGAAAGTGAAAGAGGAGAGTGAAAAAATTGGCTCAACGCTCAACATTCAGAAAACAAAGATCATGGCATCCGGTCCTATCACTTCATGGGAAATAGATGGGGAAACAGTGGAAACAGTGTCAGACTTTATTTTTTTGGGCTCCAAAATCACTGCAGATGGTGATTGCAGCCATGAAATTAAAAGACGCTTACTCCTTGGAAGAATAGTTATGACCAACTTAGATAGTATATTCAAAAGCAGAGACATTACTTTGGCGACTAAGGTCCATCTAGTCAAGGCTATGGTTTTTCCTGTGGTCATGTATGGATGTGAGAGTTCGACTGTGAAAAAAGCTGAGCACCAAAGAATTGATGCTTTTGAACTGTGGTGTTGGAGAAGACTCTTTAGAGTTTCTTGGACTGCAGGGAGATCCAACCAGTCCATTCTGAAGGAGATCAGCCCTGGGATTTCTTTGGAAGGAATGATGCTAAAGCTGAAACTCTAGTACTTTGGCCACCTCATGCGAAGAGTTGACTCATTGGAAAAGACTCTGATGCTGGGAGGGATTGGGAGCAGGAGGAGAAGGGGACGACAGAGGATGAGATGGCTGGATGGCATCACTGACTCGATGGACGTGAATCTGAGTGAACTCCAGGAGTTGGTGATGGACAGGGAGGCCTGGCGTGCTGCGGTTCATGAGGTCACAAGGAGTCAGACACAACTGAGCAACTGAACTGAACTGAACTAACAGTGGTTTGGAGATCAGGTTAACCATTTCCTTAGGGGTTATTCAGATTATAATAGACATTTTAAAACTTTCTTTTTGCTTATTAAAAAAAAAGAACATTTATTATTCTAACTTAAAAGTACACCTATTTTTTAAACATACTTAAGTGGAAACTAGTGGACCTGAAAGATTAGGTGAATTTAAAAGTGATATGAGCATTAGTTAGGAATGCAGGATATATAGCTCCTGCTGCTGCTAAGTTGCTTCAGTTGTGTCTGACTCTGTGTGACCTCATAGATGGCAGCCCACCAGGCTCCTCCGTCCCTGGGATTCTCCAGGCAAGAACACTGGAGTGGGTTGCCATTTCCTTCTCCAATGCATGAAAGTGAAAAGAGAAAGTGAAGTCACTCAGTCGTGTCTGACTCTTCGCGACCCCATGTGTCTGACTCTTCACGACCCCATGTACTGCAGCCTACCAGGCTCCTCTGTTCATGGGATTTTCCAGGCAAGAAGGATATATAGCATGAGGACCTAAAAAGAAACAGTTATACTACATTTAGTGAGACATTTAGAAGTATAATAACTATGTGAAAGCAAAACACTTCACCACACATCCTGATTCAAAATTCAGTTCACTGTTTCTGACAGCAGCAGTAGTGAACTTATAAATGATAACTTTTTCTACTCCTTTAATAGTTAAACATAAGGAAGTTGACTCTTGATTAGCTCCTAATCTTCCCTGGAAAATTGAATCTTTCGGTCATTACTTAATCCCAATGAACTGCATTGCAGATATAGTTCTTAGTCATTGCCTCTTATTGCACGCAGTGTGAAACAATGAATACTTTAAATGGATCTTATTCAAAGACTACAGTTCCAGATTTCAGGTCATTGAGGAGTTCATTGTTGCTTACCAAAATGTGTATTGCTTTTCTCTCCATGTTTTTTCTTCTGAGATAACTTAACGATAAGAATACAGATTTCTGTTGGACACTGGTTGTGGTAATTGTGGAGGGTCATCTAACAGGATGAAGTTCTTGTATGCCTGTACGGATTGTGAGGCCAGTGAGATCACCTACTAGTGAGCTGTCTTCAGTACAATTAAGATTTTGTCCCACAAATTATTGCTAGGAAAATCTTTGCTGCTGATTCTAAGAAACTGTAGGGCAGAAAGCTCTTGTAGAAAATTTGCCGCATTTCAAAATCATAAGTCTTCAGAATACTTTTGAATAAGGTCTATACTAGGACATAAATCTGGCTGGGTGAATGCCACACTCTTTGGACTTGGCTGTAGAATCACGCAGCTCATTATTGTTGTCAGTCACTAAGCCGTGTCTCTTTGCGACCCCGTAGAGTATAGCATGTCAAGCTCCTTTGCCCTCCATTATTTCCCAGAGTTTGCTCAGACTCATGTCCCTTGAGTTGGTGATGCTGTCTAAGCAGCTCATCCTCTGCCACCTCCTTCTCCTTTTTGCCTTCAGTCTTTCCCAGCATTAGGCATTAGGGTCTTTTCCAGTGAGTTGGCTCTTCACATCAGGTGACCAAAGTATTGGAGCTTCAGTTTCAGCAGCAGTACTTTCAATGAATATTCAGGGTTGATTTTCTTTAGGATTGACTAGTTTGATCTCCTTGCTGTCCAAGTGACTCTCAGAAGTATTCTTTAGCACCACAATTTGAAAGCATTAGTTCTTCTGCACTCAGTCCTCTTTATGGTTCAACTCTCACATCCATACATAACTACTGGAAACCATAGCTTTGACTATACAGACTTTTGTCTGCAAAGTGATGTCTCTGCTTTTTAGTATGCTTTCTAGGTTGGTCATAGCTTTTCTTCCAAGGAGCAAGCATCTTTTAATTTCATGGCTGCAGTCACCATCTGCAGTGATTTTAGAGCCCAAGAAAAAACCATGGACTTTATTCCAACTGAAATTTTGATAGTTACTTTAATTAAATGTTCAGAATTAACAAGCAAGTGAAAAACTTACAAAAGTATGAAAAGCATATGTGATTTTATTATTCAGATATAAGAAATAACTTACTTTCCTTCTGTTATTTTTTTTTTTCTGGTTAACTTTCCTTTAAATCTATTTCCTTAAAAAGCCATCTATTTTAACCAATTTTTAGACAATTAGTAGATAACTTTATATACAAATCATGTTGTTATTGTTGAGTTGCTCTTCAGTTCAGTTCAGTTGCTCAGTCGTGTCCAATTCTATGCGACCCCATAGACTGCAGCAAGCCAGGCCTCCCTGTCTGTCACCAACTCCCGGAGTTCACTCAAACTCATGTCCATTGAGTTGGTGATGCCATCCAACCATCTCATCCTCTGTCGTCCCCTTCTCCTCCTGCCTTCAGTCTTTCCCAGCATCAGGGTCTTTTCAAATGAGTCAGTGCTTCACATCAGGTGGCCAAAGTATTGGAGTTTCAGCTTCAATATCAGTCCTTCCAATGAACATTCAAGACTGATCTCTTTTAGAATGGACTGGTTGGATCTCCTTGCAGTCCAAAGGACTCTCAAGAGTCTTCTCTAACACCACAGTTCAAAAGCATCAATTCTTTGGCACTCAGCTTTCTTTATAGTCCAACTCTCACATCCATACACGACTACTAGAAAAACTATAGCCTTGACTAGATGGACCTTTGTTGGTTGAGGGGTTCAGGATTGGGAACGCCGATAAATTTTTATTAATTAATAAAAAATAATAAAATAAAATAAAATTGACTTGTTCTCATCATGTGTTATTATTTAATTGAAATGATTAAATGAAATTTTTGATTAATGAAAATTTTCTTTTTTGTAGGTTTCTTTGGTTACATTAGTTGCAAACACTCTTGGCTACTCAGATCTTGGTCCCATTAAATCCCTTCGGACACTTAGAGCTTTAAGACCTCTGCGAGCTTTATCTAGATTTGAAGGAATGAGGGTAAGAAAATACTAAATTTTATAATATATTCATATTTCTTAATAGAGTATGAAATATGAAAAATGGGTAATAGGAATTATGGACTGTTTATACACATGTGCATATATATACATATGCACTATCTGTCTATGTAAATAAGTGTGTATACATGTGCATATATATACATTTCAGTGCATATTGTTTAACAAAGAGTAAATGAAATATAGTAATGCTTCCTTCATATTATATTGTTAGGCAGTGATTCAAATAAGTTCCTTTTCCCTTCCTAAATGAAAATCTTTCCTATGGTAGGAAATGCAAATGAAGGGGACACTATTAGTCCTGACAGCATCTCTCATACAAGTCATGAAGAACTTGCCTGTATCAGGTGCTTAAATAATATTTTTTTAAGGAGTCACTCTGGGTAGGAAGAATAAGAAAAGACAGAGAAGTAGCATCGGGCATCACTTGAAATCTCATTCTGGAAATATATGGTTCAATGAAAATGCAAATATCTCCAAATTATATTTGAGAAAATGGAAGCTCTGAGTTAATTTAATTTGCACTAGACTGTATCGTGCCTGAAAACTGATTCATTTTTCAGAAACAAAGCAGGTGAGATAAATAATGACTACCAGAAACCTAGCTTTAGGGCTGTATTAAACGAGCAATTTCTTCATAAAATACATAGAGGATAAGAGGACAGTGAGTTTATTTTCTTTAATGGGTCCATGTCCTCATTTGTTGCTGCTCCCCTCAAACTTCTTCTCCAGATACGTTCCTGCTTCTCATGCCTCCATTCTCTTGGCTGGGAATGCTTCTCCCTCCCTGTCTCAACTCTAACTCATCAATATAGCAAATTCCTACTTATCCTTGAGACCTAAATTTAAATGTGCCTTGTCTGTCCAGGTATAACTGGACATCCTTCCTATGTGTTCAAACACATAAAATCCTTATTATATTGCATCATACATATTTTATCTGACTGCCTCTCTGTAGTCTCTGAACAATTTAACATGCAGATTAATCTAGCTCACTGCTTCTCTAAATGTAGTCAGCATCATTTGAAGACTTACTAGAAATTCACATTCCTGATTGCACCCTAGATCTGCTGAATGATAAACTCTGGAGTGGGGCTCAGAAATCTGAAGCCTCAGGGGAATGGTAGACGTCTTTTAGCCTAGCAGATCTTCACTGTCATTCTTGCTAACCTAATTAAGACTATAACCTCAACTAGTTAGTGTATCCAGTGCATATTGTTCCAATGTATATGAGAGATCATGATTATACAAAAAAAATTTTTTCATAAGTAAAAGTCAATTCCTGTTTGTCATGTAAGAACTGAAAAATTACGTTTCATTTTATACACAAAGGTAATATTGGAATTGACATTAATTCTGCTCTTTGAGCATTAGTATATAGAATGTTGCCATCAGAACTTCTCATTGATCTGTGGACTCAAGTGAAGCACTTGTGACATTTTCATGATCAAGGAATATACTTTGCCCAACAAAACTACTTCCCTCAGTGATTAAGTCACTCCATTATTTTACCCTGTTCTTTGTTCTTCATCTGTAATACAGGTGAATAGGATGAAGGAGAATGTTTTAATATATTTGGAGTGACAAATGTATCTATTTAGTTATGTTTATTAGCCAGGCAAAAAAAGGGACATTTCTTCACAATGCAGGGCAGTTTTTAAGAATATGATTGGAGACATTTTATGGTTAGCTTCCTTTGAAAAGACTTGAGGTTCTTGAATTTACTGACTTCTCCAAATGGCTTCTCATCAGAACAACATATATCCATCTCCCTCAGAGATCCATCATAACGCACATTCTTTCAGCAAACATTTCCAACACCAACTATGAGTCAAATTTTGTTCTATAAAAGAAGTACAACGGTAAATAGACCCCAGGCCCCTAGGAGTGAGTGAAGACAATGTCCATGGAGAGATAGACAGGGGAATATTAGTTATTCTGCAGCATCTGCTATAAACAGTAAGCACCTAGTGCTAAGGGAGTAAAGATGTAAGTGGCTGCCTGGGGAGACCTGGGAAGGGCTTCATAAGGAGGTGACCTTGGAGCCATGACTGAAAGAATGGGCCCTAGCTCACAGGCAGGTGGGCATTCCAGCAGAGGTGCAACTTGGTAGAGAAGGACAGAGCTGAATAGGCAAGGGGTGTTTGAGCAGCGACTAGAAGGATCAGCACCCCTAGGTGATGAGCATAGTGGGAAGGTAAAGAAAATGAGGGTGAAAATGCAGGTTTGAATCACAGCTGACCACTTTGAACTCTCTAATCCTGTTCTTCCTAACCCTTTTGGGGGTGACGTGCACTATAAAACTCTTGTGAAGTATAAATCATCTCCATAAACAAAGCATGCCCATAATATTTTCATATAATCTCATGCCCCCGTGGAACCTCTGCAGGGCCATGCATCGCAGGGTAGTAACTGTAGTTCTGGATCAACAACCAAAGCCCACAGGCTGGATGCCTGTTTTATGAAGGAAGTTTCTTTGGATCACATTGCATTCTTCAGTCACTAAGTTGTGTCTGGCTCTTGGTATAACCCCATGGACTGTAGCCCACCAGGCTCCTCTGTCCATGGGCTTTTTCCAGGCAGCAGTATTGGAGTGGGTTGCCATTTCCTTCCCAAAGGGATCTTCTGAACCCAGGGATCAAAAGTGTGACTCCTGCATTGGCAGGCAGATTCTTTACCACCGAGCCACCTGGGAGGCCCCACTGGATCGTAGCCACACCCATTGGTTTATGTATGTTCTGTTACTACAATGGCAGAATGGAATAGTGGCAACAGAGATCATATAACCTGCAAAGCCTAAAAATATTTAAGACAGCATTTGCCAACTCCTGCTCTAGACAATCTCAAAAGTAATCAGGGATCCTTAATGTCTTCCCTTTTGGAAACGTCTTGAGATCCTGCTCAACATATTGCAAAAAAAGAGGGAACATATGCTTTTTACTTATCAAGTTAGTCTTTAATGCATTTGTCCCCAAATTCAGGGTAGAGTTTAAGAAGATAGTAAGTTTGGAAAGATGAGGTAATTAAGAAAATCTAGAGAGTGATATGGCTGGATGGCATCACCAACTCGATGGACGTGAGTCTGAGTGAACTCCGGGAGTTGGTAATGGACAGGAAGGCCTGGCGTGCTGCGATTCATGGGGTCGCAAAGAGTCAGACACGACTGAGCGACTGAACTGAACTGAAATGAGAGATAAGTATTACAGTAGTTGCCATGCAGTAGAAAGAGGCATTGGTGACAGGTAGTAGGTGGAAATGGCTGAAAAGCAGAAATAAAGGGAGCATGAAAGATAAACTGTATTGCATTTTTGTGTTAGCTGAGACTAGCTCTATCTATATTTAGCTAAGGCTTATATGTAAAGTGCTTTTTAAAGTTAGAATAATACATTTGAAAAGATTGCTCTCGTTCTGCAGATGAGGAAACAAGGATCTTAAGGTCTTAAATATATTTATGTGTCACATAACTGGTGTCCATGCATGCTAAGTGATTTCAGTCGTGTCCAACTCTTTGTGACCCTATGGACTGTAGCCCACCAGGTTCCTCTGTCCATGGAATTCTCCAGGCAAGAATACAAGAGTGGGGTGCCATGCCCTCCTCCAGAAGATCTTCCCGACTCAGGGATCGAGCCTGAGTTTCTTATGTCTCCTGCATTGGCAGACAGGTTCTTTACCACTAGTACCACCTGGGCTACCACTAGTACCCCATCACATAACTAGCAGAGCCAATTAAATCTAAGGCGTTCAAACCACAAAAAGATTCCCAGTCTTAATTCCAGCTTATATATAGTAATGGTTTATATGGAAGAATTTTAGCATTGATAATTTTAGGACTATGAACCTTTAAATGTACATTTTGCTTATTTAATCATTTATATTTATACATTTCTTTCTTTTCTAGAGCATGCAGATTTTATGAATTCACCTTACATACATCAGGTTTTTGGTTTCTTCTTTTATTTATTTAATTTATTTGAACTGTCATTTAATCTTAGTAAATTGTTTTGTGTTGTTGCTAATAGTTTCACTGTGTGATCCTCATGTATTTTTATAAACTCATTGAGCACGGGGCTCCTGTCTCATTTTGACCTGCTTAGCACACTGCTGAGCATATAGTAGGCTTTCAGTAAGTCTTATGTCTTACACATGTAAGGGTAGCTTTTCCAACTTTTTAAATTCTGCATAATGTTTCATTGATGTTGCCTATTTAACATTCTTACTGGTCCTAATCGTTCTTTTCTTTGTTTCGAATGCTAGGTGGTTGTGAATGCACTCATCGGGGCAATTCCTTCTATCATGAATGTGCTGCTGGTGTGTCTCATATTCTGGCTGATATTCAGCATCATGGGAGTAAATTTGTTTGCTGGCAAGTTTTATGAGTGTATTAACACCACAAATGGATTACGGTTTCCTACGAATGAAGTTGAAAACCGTTCTGCCTGTCTTGCGCTTATGAACGTTAGTCAAAATGTGCGATGGAAAAACCTAAAAGTGAACTTTGATAATGTTGGACTTGGTTACCTGTCTCTACTTCAAGTGGTAAGTGACTCATTTTATGAATGCTTGATAATTTAGTGCACATTGGAGGGAGGCGCTGTCATTATCATACAGCTATTAACTAAAAATTAAAGATAAACTGCTGTGTGACTCAAAACACAGAAGTGGTCTTTCTTAGAACATGTGCCTATAAATATGAGTTAAGAAGCATGGGCTCTGTTGCACTGCTCTACAGGTGATTCATCCATAATCACCTTCTCAGAGTCACCTGACCCCCCTGCCATTGTGCCTTCTGAATTGCTCCAAAAATGAATAGTCATTTTTTGGACTACAACTTTCACACTACAAGGAAATCAGAAGGACTTGCCACTGGTACAGAAAATCCTTAAGATATGGAGAAAAATTACTTCTTTCCTTAGTTGTAAAACTCTCCACTCCCTCTGGAAAAATAAAAGTTCAGGAACAAAACTCACAAGCAGTTATAACAACCTGGAAATTCACTAGGACTGAGATTGAGAATGTGACTTGGCAATGTGCCCCCCCTCTTTTTCTTCTCGACACAGCATCTTTATGTCAAGTTGGTATCTTGAAATATAATGGGCTCTCTTTATCCATGTCTTTGCATCTGCATGCTGTAAGGGCTTGAGCATGGGCAGGTTTGAGTATATTCAGGGAGTGCCCTGGAACCAGTTCCCCCTGCATGTACCAAGGGATGACTGTATAGTTCACTAACTTAATATTACTTAATAAATGTTGTAATATTAAATACACTTACTCATTTATGGCTATTTTAGACTATGAGCTTCACATTCAGATTCTATCAATGTTATATTTACAGGCAACGTTTAAGGGATGGATGGATATTATGTATGCAGCAGTTGATTCTGTTAATGTAAGTATTGGTAAACATGACACTGAACTCTACAATTTTGAAAAGCTTCTCTGTTTAGTTAGGCTGTTTTCAAACAGCAGCTCCAAGAAGCTCTTGCTGCGTGCACACACACTGAAGAAAATCCACCTGGTAGTTGCCTCGGTTACCTGTGTGGCATTTGGAAACAGAGCTTGACTTAAATTCTGTGACTCTGCTGTATCAGAGAAGCTTGCATCTGACTTGCAGCAAGCCACTTTATCTCTCTGAGCCTGTTTATTGATCTATAAAAGGAAAATAATTCACCACTACCTCATGGGGCTGTTCTCTGGATCCAGCTAGAAAATGTAAATAGAGAACTTAGCTCAGCCTGGCAGTAATGTGTTCAGTAAATATTTATCAAAATAAAAATGAAATAACATGTTTTATTTATCCGTCTTACTGCTTTTATATTTTAAAGTGCCTTGGAAGAGTTGGTGTGAAATAAGTCTCACACTAAGGAATTTTTAAAACTACTGACTAGTCTATATTATCACAAAAGCTAGTGAAGATATTTCTATAATCAAATTTTAAAAGGTAAAATTTATATAAATGATATCATCTCTTTTACCGTTTTTTCTGGAAATAAATAACACAGATTGTAATTGACTTACTACATTGTCCTATAATCCAAGAAAGTGGATAAGCCCTTTGTAGTTATTTGAAAATTATATTTAGTATTGAATAAATGTTTAAGAATGATTATGTTGAACTTTGACAACACTATGGCTCTGTAAAACCACATTTACCTAGGATTGCACTATTTGAATTTCCTTGTCAGAGCATGTGAGAAAGAAAATGATGAATCTATTGTCAACATACTGTTAACTTTTGTTAATTCCATAGGTAGACAAGCAGCCCATTTATGAATACAGCCTCTACATGTATATTTATTTTGTCATCTTCATCATCTTCGGGTCATTCTTCACTTTGAACTTGTTCATTGGTGTCATCATAGATAATTTCAACCAACAGAAAAAGAAGATAAGTATTTCAAGTTTTTGTCATTGCCCTGAAAGACGTGGACATTATTTTTCCAAGAAATAAAATGTGAAATTTAATGTCAATTGCTTCATTAGAATTTCATTAATTTTCCAAGTAGTTTTTAGTATCCAGTGATGGATATGCTTAATCTCATTCATCTCTGCACAGAAAATAATCATCCTGCAATGCCTGAGACCTGGGTTCGATTCCTAATTCGAGAAGATCCCCTGGAGATGGAAATGGCAACCGACTCCAGTATTCTTGCCTGGAGAATCCCATGGACAGAGGAGCCTGATGGGCTATACTCCATGGGGTCACAAGAGCTAGACACAACTGAGCAACTAAATGACCACAAAATCTTAATTATTTTTAAGCAATACATCAACTGCTGCTGCTGCTGCTAAGTCACTTCAGTCGTGTCCGACTCTGTGCGACCCCATAGACGGCAGCCCACCAGGCTCCCTTGTCCCTGGGATTCTCCAGGCAACAACACTGGAGTGGGTTGCCATTTCCTTCTCTAATGCAGGAAAGTGAAAAGTGAAAGTGAAGTCACTCAGTCGTGTCCGACCCTCAGCGACCCCATGGACTGCAGCCTATTCAGATTTTTTTTTCCCCAGTGTTGCCTGTGGAGACAAGGAAACTCAGTGCACTAATTATTTATTCAAAATGCTTTTCTTTTCTTTTTTAGTTTATTTATTTTTTTTTTTTTAGAGCTTCCATTTTACTTTATTTTACTTGACAGTACTCTATTGGTTTTGGCATACATTGACATGAACCTGCCAAGGGTGTACACGAACA
>SJYX01006119.1:113075-125990 GCA_006410675.1 Oreotragus oreotragus | reverse complement strand
GGCTGCAGTCCATGGGGTCGCTAACAGTCGGACAGACTGAGCGACTTCACTTTCACTTTTCTCTTTCATGCATTGGAGAAGGAAATGGCAATCCACTCCAGTATTCTTGCCTGGAGAATCCCAGGGATGGGGGAGCCTGGTGGGCTGCCATCTATGGGGTCACACAGAGTCGGACACGACTGAAGTGACTTAGCAGCAGCAGCAGCAGCAGTTGATCTTATATACTCTGTATATTATTTAGGCCCCTTTCTACCCCCCAAATACTGTAATATGATATAGTTATAAATGCAATAAGAAATGTAGATAGGCAGTTAGAGGAAGCTAGATACAGCTAAAACATTTCCATGATGTATGCGACAACTGAGCAGGCCCTGGGAGACGGATGAAGAGACACATAGCAACAGGGAGGCAAAAGGTACGTAGTCCACAGCAGGTCAGAGTGATGTCTGAGCACGTGCCCAGTGATGATAAAGGAGGCAGCAATCCAGGCAAAATGCCAGACCATCCAGCTGGGATGTAGTTTTGAGAAAAGAAATAGTAAGAGGTCTTGATTTGCTTGAGCACAGATCTGAAAAGCCATATTAAATATTTTTCAATAGGAGCTGATGTCATTGAAGTATTTTGAACAAGGAAGAACATACAAGCAGGACATACACATTTATTAAGATTTGATGACATGTCTGATCCTGTGTAAAGTACTTTACACAGTAATCTTCATCACATTCTGTAAGTGTAGAGGGCATACTATCCCCATTTCACCTCTCAGAGGGGTTTATGTGCCTTGCACATGATCGGATAGCTCAGAAGTAGCTGCATCGTAGATCCAACTCTGAGGTCTCTTTTCCCAGAATTTATGAAAACCCAGCTTTAATTTAAAAAATTAATCTATCAGCAATGCAGAGAATGCCTGTAAGAACCCAAAGACTAGGTTAGACTCTGCTTTACCTGCGACCTAGACCACACTTCAGAGAAGGCAATGGCACCCCACTCCAGTACTCTTGCCTGGAAAATCCCATGGATGGAGGAGCCTGGTAGGCTGCAGTCCATGCGGTTGTGAAGAGTCGGACACGACTGAGCGACTTCACTTTCACTTTTCACTTTCAGGCATTGGAGAAGGAAATGGCAACCCACTCCAGTGTTCTTGCCTGGAGAATCCCAGGGACGGGGGAGCCTAGTGGGCTGCCGTCTATGGGGTCACACAGAGTTGGACACGACTGAAGTGACTTAGCAGCAGCAGACCACACTTCATTCTCCAAATTAGTCATTTGCAGCACTAGAGAATGTGTGTGGGAGTGCTAAGTCGCTTCGGTCATGTCCGACCCTGTGGTCCCTGTGGACCATGGCCAGCAGGCTGCACTGTCCATGTGATGCCCCAGGCAAGAATACTGGGGCGAGTCGCCATACCCTTCTCTAGGGGACCTTCCCAGCCCAGGGGTGGAATCCCATGTCATGTCTCCTGCAATGGTAGGAGGGTTCTGTACCACTAGCACCGCCTGGGAAGCCCACTAGAGAATAGGAGATACATTCAATTAAGAGATTTTAGGGGGTAGGATCCACAGTATTGTTTGTGGTTTGCAGGAGAAAAAATGTCTATGAAGTCTCAGTTTTCTCAAAGTAAACTGAGTTACTGTGGCTGTATCACCACCCACAGGAAAAGAGACTTAAGAAGGATAAGGTATAGAATAACAAGAGGAAGTGATTTCAGGTACTGGCTTAGTATCTAAGAAAAGACAGATGTACTTGCAATGAAATGTCATTCATGATATGACTGACTGTTCATGGGTGAAGGAAAACGTAGTAAATATTGTGTTGTTTATGCTTACATTCTGAATACAGGTGTTTATTTTTCAAAGAATTTTTTAAATTTCTTGTTCCATTCTAACATTTTATATCTGACAGTCAAAGTTAGTATTATCATATATTCATGCCTTTAGGCAGAGAATCTTAAATAATAATCTTGAAAAAAATATATAAATTATACCTTCATTTCCAGTGTAGTTATTTTTCCTACTTTGGTCATTATATATGTGTACCTGTGATATATAAGCACACATATATAGTTCTGTAACATTTCCTACAGAGGATGAGTTATCCATGTATCTAGAAAGAGCAGGATGATCATGACAGGACAGCCACAGCCCCCACTGCCTTACTCCCCTTGCTTTTAAGTATTATTCTTACAACAAGAATGGCCACTGCAGGAAGATGGGATGAATAGACACCATTACCAGTAACATCAGGCACAATCACTAATTTCAAAACACTGACAGCTCCTGTTATCCCCTACCATTCTTCCAGTGTTTGATTTGCATTTGAAACATGCTTTTCATCTTCTGCCCCTTTCTGAATAAAGTTTACAGTTTCTTTCCAACCTGTTTGGAGAATGAAAGAAGACAGGAACAAGCTGTCTTCAGTTAATAACCGACTACGTAGGAGGCCGCCTGTGCTATACAAAATGTGTAAGAATTCATCTACTCCATAGCACACACAAATGAAAGTGGTACCTTTATATGTGTGTATAAACCGAGGCCTATAAAGAGTAAACAGCTTGTTTCAAATCAAGAACTAGGTCACTGGCAGTTGGATCCAAAGTTCTGTTTGAGTGCAAAGCCCATCCAAAACGAAATGTGGCCTCTTAGTGCTTTTTGACTTTAACACTTTGATCTCGGTTTGGTGTGAAAGTCAAAGTGTTAGTTGATCTGCCACGTCCAACTCTTTGCAACCCCACGGACTATAGCCTACCAGGTTCTTCTGTCTATGGAATTTTCCAGGCAAGAATACTGGAGTGGGTTGCTATTCCCTTCTCCAGGGGATCTTCCCAACTCAGGGATCGAACCTGCATCTCCCACTTGGCAGCCAGATTCTTTACTGCTGAGCTACCTGGGATGCCCACCAAATACCCATACCTCTTTTTAATAGCCAACCCCACTTTACTAGTTTTTCAAATTAGTCTTTGAAACTAGTCCTTAAAAGTCTTATAAATACTGTTTTTATCTTTAACAAATCTATGTGATAATTGAGTTTTAATAGTTCATCAGAAAATATACTTCTAAAAATTTGAATTTAAGTTATTAATGAATTCAGGTTATAAAAGGGAAATGTATGCAATATATTTACACAAATGACTAGTACAGACCTTGGTACATGTAAGTAAATTCTAAGTAACATCAACCCTTTTCAGTAACAGTAACCTTATTTGGAAGGTTAATAACAACAACAGGAATTATAAATAATTATTCAATGTTTGAAATGCAGTATCTTAATTGATCCTCACAACAAACCAATGAGGTAATTACTCTTGTAGTGTGAGATTATTCAGGCTTCAGTTCAGTTCAGTCACTCAGTCGTGTCCGACTCTTTGCAACCCCATGAACCACAGCACCCCAGGCCTCCCTGTCCAACACCAACCCACGGAGCCCACTGAAACTCATGTCCATTGAGTCGGTGATGCCATTCACCATCTCATCCTCTGTCGTCGTCTTCTCCTCCTGCCCTCAATCTTTCCCAGCATTAGGGTCTTTTCAAATGAGTCAGCTCTTCACATCAGGTGGCCAAAGTATTGGTTTCAGCTTCAACATCAGTCCTTCCAATGAACACCTAGGGCTGGTCTCCTTTAGGATGGACTGGTTGGATCTCTTTGCAGTCCAAGGGACTCTCAAGAGTCTTCTCCAACACCACAGTTCAAAAGCATCAATTCTGCGCTCAGCTTTCTTTATAGTCCAACTCTCACATCCATACATGACTACCGGAAAAACCATAGCTTTGACTAGATGGACCTTTGTTGGCAAAGTAATGTCTCTGCTTTTGAATATGCTGTCTAGGTTGGTCACAACTTTCCTTCCAAGGAGTAAGCGTCTTAATTTCATGGCTGCAGTCACCATCTGCAGTGATGTTGGAGCCCCCCAAAATAAAGTCTCTCACTTTTTCCACTGTTTCCCCATGTATTTTCCATGAAGTGATGGGACCAGATGCCATGATCTTAGTTTTCTGAATGTTGAGCTTTCACTCTCCTCTTTCATATTCATCAAGAGGCTCTTTTGTTCTTCTTCACTTTCTTCCATAATGGTGGTGTCATCTGCATATCTGTGGTTCTTGATATTTCTCCCAGCAATCTTGATTCCAGCTTGTGCTTCTTCCAGCCCAGCATTTCTCATGATGTACTCTGCATAGACGTTAAATAATCAGGGTGAAATATACAGCCTTGACGTACTCCTTTTCCTATTTGGAACCAGTCTGTTGTTCCATGTCCAGTTCTAACTGTTGCTTCCTGACCTGCATATAGGTTTCTCAAGAGGCAGGTCAGGTGGTCTGGTATTCCCATCTCTTAAAGAATTTTCCACAGTTTATTGGGATCCACACAGTCAAATGCTTTGGCATAGTCAGTAAAGCAGAAATAGATGTTTTTCTGGAACTCTCTTCCTTTTTCCATGATCCAGCAGGTGNATAGGTTTCTCAAGAGGCAGGTCAGGTGGTCTGGTATTCCCATCTCTTAAAGAATTTTCCACAGTTTATTGGGATCCACACAGTCGAAGGCTTTGGCATAGTCAATAAAGCAGAAATAGATGTTATTCTGGAACTCTCTTGCTTTTTCCATGATCCAGCAGATGTTGGCAATTTGATCTCTGGTTCCTCTACCTTTTCTAAAACCAGCTTGAACATCTGGAATTTCACGGTTCACATATTGTTGAAGCCTGGCTTGGAGAATTTTGAGCATTACTTTACTAGCGTGTGAGATGAGTGCAACTGTGCGGTAGTTTGAGCATTCTTTGGTATTGCCTTTCTTTGGGATTGGAATGAAAATGGACCTTTTCCAGTCCTATGGCCACTGCTGAGTTTTCCAAATTTGAAGATGTGTTGAATGCAGCACTTACACAGCATCATCTTTTAGGATTTGAAATAGTGCAACTGGAATTCCATCACCTCCACTAGCTTTGTTCATAGTGATGCTTCCTAAGGCCCACTTGACTTCACATTCCAGGATGTCTGGCTCTAGGTGAGTGATCACACCATCATGGTTATCCGGGTCGTGAAGATCTTTTTGTACAGTTCTTCTGTGTATTCTTGCCACCTTTTCTTAGTATCTTCTGATTCTGTCAGGTCCATACTGTTTCTATCCTTTATTAAGCCCATCTTTGCATGAAATGTTCCCTTGGTAGCTCTAATTTTCTTGAAGAGATCTTTAGCCTTTCCCATTCTATTGTTTTCCTCTATTTCTTTGCATTGATCACTGAGAAAGGCTTTCTTAATTCTCCTTGCTATTCTTCGCAACTCTTCATTCAAATGGGTATATCTTTCCTTTTCTCCTTTGCTTTTCACTTCTCTTCTTTTCACAGCTATTTGTAAGGCCTCCTCAGACAGCCATTTTGCTTTTTTGCATTTCTTTTTCCTGGGGATGGTCTTGATCCCTGTCTCCTGTACAGTGTCACAAACCTCTATCCATAGTTCATCAGGCACTCTATCAGGTCTAGTCCCTTAAATCTATTTGTCACTTCCACTGTATAATCATAAGGGATTTGATTTTAACTGCTATGTAAGACATCTTTGACATAACATGTAAAGACCAGCCTGACTTACAGAATGTCTGCCACCTAGGTTTTAAAGGGATGTGTTTCACAAAGTCTTTATAAGGTATGGTTAATTAAAATGACAACACAAGTTTCTCTACTGGAGTGTTCTGTAATCTCCTCTTAGCTTTATCTCACTCTTCATTGTACTGACAACCAGGGTATCATCAATAGAAGATAAGACATGTAATTATAAGTTATTAATAGGCTATGATAGTCAACCCTGGGGCTTCCCAGGTGGCGCTAGAGGTAAAGAGCTCGCCTGCCAGTGTAGGAGACATAAGATTCACGGGTTCGATCCCTTGGTCGGGAAGATCCCCTGGAAGAGGGCATGGCAGTCCACTCCAGTATTCTTGCCTGGAGAATCCCATGGACAGAGGAGCCTGGCGGGCTGCAGTACACGGGGTCACAAAGAGTTGGACACGACTGAAGCAACTTAGCATGTGCTCACTTTCAACCCTCATCACTAGACAGTGAAGGGTTTAGGTTTCTCTTGACATGATCATGAAAATTCTCTCTTGTACATCAGTAGATCAGATGAATACCGAAGTTACACAAAGACTGCATATCAATTAGAGGAGACGTAAATTAAAACACATAAGACAGAAAGGGAAGACTGGTTTTCATTACATATTTGATAGATAAGAAAATGCAATCCAGGAAAATCAAAGGGAAACCATATCCAGATCACCTTTAACTCCAGGACCCTACAAGTAAAGTAAAGATTTCAGAACTATAAATTTCCCCCCAAATTCCTAATTATATGGATTGTGCTAATTTATGCCATAACTAAAAGTTTATGTGTCAGGTCAATAAGGAATGTGCATGAATCTGTATAAATTGTAGATAATTTTAAGAAATCAACAGTTTAAAAGAATAGGCAAAGCTTCTAGGTCTTCTGTGTGAGATTTAGACTTCTACAGTGAAGAAAGGATCAAAACTTTATTTAGATGTTAGTTTATTTACTGTTGAATCTTAAATGTTGTATGTTCAATTAGAAAGTCCTTCAAGTCAGAAACCCTAGAGTATTGATAATTTTCTCAACATCTAAAACTCTATTATATATATTGTTTATACCCAATAAAGTGTTTATGTTGAAATTCCTTTATTTGGAATTAAAGAGGTAATGAAAGTTTTTTTTAGTAAGTAAGTAAATAAATAAATGTATTATATGTATACCAAGTATATTTGTGTGTGTACACTATTTATCAATGTGTTGTAATAACATATATAGTATATTCATCTTTCTGCTACAGGAATATGGTATAATAAAATGAATACAAGTGAATACAAAAATATTATTACTTTTTGCCCCTACTATTTATTAGTCAGTATGGCTAATAAGTAAACATTAGCCAACTTATTATTCACTACTTTTGTTTCTTATCACTCTTCCTGATATATTTGTTATTTAGCAATGAAATGCCTGGTGAGACAAGTAGCAGATAAAACGAGATACCAGCATATTATTTAAAACAAAACAAGTTAGGCTACTAAAAACTAAGTGAGCCAATTATTATTTCATGTAATCCATATATTTTATATATTATGCATATTACATTACATACAGAGAGTCATGTCCCTATGTGTAGGTAATCCTTTAAGACAGATTTGATTTATAGCTACCTTGCACATAATAAGATATATTTCNATTATTTAAAACAAAACAAGTTAGGCTACTAAAAACTAAGTGAGCCAATTATTATTTCATGTAATCCATATATTTTATATATTATGCATATTACATTACATACAGAGAGTCATGTCCCTATGTGTAGGTAATCCTTTAAGACAGATTTGATTTATAGCTACCTTGCACATAATAAGATATATTTCATTTTATTAAATTGAAGTGTAATTAACATATAACAATATATTAGCTTCCCAGGTGGTACTAGTGGTAAAGGACCTGCCTGTTAATGCAGGAGACATAACAGATGCTGGGTTGGGAAGATTCCCTGAAAGAGGAAATGGCACCCCACTCCAGTTTTCTTGCATGGAAAAATCCCATAGAGAAGCCTGGCAGGCTGCAGTCCATAAGGTCGCACAGAGTCAGACACAACTAAAGTGACTTAGCATACAGCACATACAGTATAGTGATTCCGTGTTTGCATACATTGTGAAATGTTTACCATAAAACTTCAGTTACATGTGTCACCATCTGTCACCAGAAGTATGGAATACTTTACAAGAGCCATGCTAATCTCTATATGGCTCCAATTTTAATATATGTGCTGCTGCTGCTGCTAAGTCACTTCAGTCGTGTCCGACTCTGTGTGACCCCATAGACGGCAGCCTACCAGGCTCCCCCGTCCCTGGGATTCTCCAGGCAAGAATACTGGAGTGGTCTGCCATTTCCTTCTCCAATGCATGAAAGAGAAAAGTGAAAGTGAAGTCGCTCAGTCTGTCCGACTGTTAGCAACCCCATGGACTGCAGCCCACCAGGCTACTCCGTCCATTGGATTTTCCAGGCAAGAGTACTGGGGTGGGGTGCCATTGCTACTGAAGTGAAAACACATTTCATTTCTGTATGAATACATTTGTAACCTGAATAATCACCTAAAGGAATATCTTAAAAATGATTCTGGTTTTAACTAGATTTATTTTTATTTCTTTACCTTGGAGGTCAAGATATCTTTATGACAGAAGAACAGAAGAAATATTATAATGCGATGAAAAAACTGGGATCCAAGAAACCACAAAAGCCAATACCTCGGCCAGGGGTAAAAAAATATTATATTTAGCATGTAAATTTTAAAATGAGTTTAATTCATCTTTAATATATAATGATTTCTTAAACATGAATGTATAATTTTAACATTTTAAAGAAAAGTCCTTATAAAACTGAATATATGTATTTTGAACACTATCACAGCTCTTAATATTCTTTCATATATTTTCCTTTTCTATAAAAATGAAAAAATAATTATATATGTTTTTACCTCTACATTAGCTATACATCTTACTATTAGTACAAATGGTCTATAGAGAAGCAAAATAAAATGTACTTTTGACCAAAATTTGATTATCTTGATGACTTTATGATGTAGTCATAGCATGTAGTGATAGCTGTCTTCAGTCAGGTGAAACCAACCTTGTAGACCTTTGATATTACAACAGATAGAACACCAGGGAAGCAGTTAGACTGGTCATGAATCTAAACTTTATCCTGCCACAAGATCAAAGACCACAATAGGCTCAGATGTAAATAGTGAGTCTTAGCAGTTAAATAGTTTATATTCCTCTAACAGTTAAAATAAATTTAAATGCATTATAATGTATCTCAATTTCTGTTTTGTATAACACTCTATATCAAAGTTGTGGATAAAGACAGAGCATCCTAAAAAATGGGAATATGTTTAGTACCAGCTGCCTACATGAGGATTAACCAGCACTTTTTAAATGGGCACATGGCCAGGTTTCACCCAGACCTACAGAACCATAATCTATGAATATAAAGCTTTAGTATTTAATTTTCTCGGTACCCTACTTGATCTTGATAGAGTGTCTTAAAACTTGCCTATGCAACCAATAAAGTGATTTTGAAATTGAGTTTCATGAAAAGCACAGTACTGTTCAGTGAGATTGATAAGAAAAGTGGTATGTTAAATATGGATATGTTTGGAAGTATATATTCTATACATGGAAGAGATAGGAAAGTATAGATCTCTGATATTATAGCAGTAATAAGAATGCCAACACATTAGTCAAAATAATTTGACAAAGCAGAAATTTAGAGATGTCATTTTATTACCTTGAAACACTCTAGGTAATGGAACTGAGATTTTCTTTTCTTTTTTTTTTTTTCTGAGAGTTTCTTAGTAAAAAAATTACCCTGTGATCCTGGCAATCCCTATATGACATACTAGGGTGGATGTGCTTAAAAGCAAATGTTAGTTTACAAGGTTAATTGAAGAACTGGCACACTGAAAGTCAACAACAAGCTGCCATGTACTCTGACTTAGATTTAGCCCATTAATAATATTCCTTAAACAAAGCAAGGACTTACAACCGAGGATAATTTATGCAGGTTTTGAAGAGAGATACCTTTAAAATTTGTTTTGTTAATGTAATCACTTATGGGTACTACTTGGAAAATTTACTGTACAATTTCCTGTCATTTTTGTTTCTTTGCAGAACAAATTCCAAGGATGTATCTTTGACCTAGTAACAAACCAAGCTTTTGATATAGCCATCATGGTTCTGATCTGCCTCAACATGGTAACCATGATGGTAGAAAAAGAGGGACAAAGTGAATACATGACTGACGTTTTATATTGGATCAATGTGGTTTTTATTATCCTCTTCTCTGGAGAATGTGTGCTGAAACTAATCTCTCTCAGATGCTACTACTTCACTGTAGGCTGGAACATCTTTGATTTTGTGGTTGTAATTCTCTCCATTGTAGGTAAGACCATTTATTAATCAGATTTTAATTTTGAGTCAAACTAAACATCACATATATTCAGAGAAGTTTCTGAATTCATGGATATAAACCTACTTTCGAGTAACACTGAAAAAAATGAAGTAACCTTTAAAGCAAAACTAAACAAAATAAAAACATCTGTGTCAGAATTCCTAGGTTCAAGTTATGAGGAAAACTAACAGAAACAAAAGAAAGTTAAATAATAAATCCAATGTTATCCCAATGAGAATATGAGTGGGATAATAAATTGGCAACATAAATCTAAATGATTCTAAAATTCATCTGGAAGAAAAATTAGAGTAATGAGGGGTGACTTACATTGCCAGATATTAAAGATTGTTATTACATTGATGAAGTAATAGATTCAAATAAATAATCCTAATTTAAGGTTCAATATATAGAGAATTACTAAGTTACTCAGTTAAAAGATCTCATGGATCAAGATTAATTGATGTGTAAAAATGTATTCTAGTAGAAATAGATTTATAACCATGAGCTTGAATAGTCCTTTCTATTCATGACAAACAACTCCCTTGAGACAAAATAATAGATATGGTCACATAAACATCAAAATATTTATTCAATGGAGGAAAAAATCACTATTGCCACCAAATTAAAAGAAAAAAACAGTTGAAAAACCTGTTCAAAACAAGGAAATTGTTAATGTAACATTTATGGCTAACAAAGGATTAGTACTTGTAATAAAAAATATTCCTCATAAATCAATAAGAAGTAAATCTCCCAACAGAAAAATGTTCAAAGAACTAGACTAGGCCAAAAGGAGAAAGCTGAAAATAGTCAACAAGCATACAAAATGTTCAAGAAATTAAGAAAATGTGGATTATTTTTCCCCAAAAAAAATGCCACAATACCGAGATGTTTCGAACATCACAGAGATATTTTTGGTAAAAATTATGAAGAAGAAAACAGCACTGGTGAGCATGTGAAGACATCTTGGAATATGAAGTCAAGTGGGCTTTAGAAAGCATCACTATGAACAAAGCTAGTGGAGGTGATGGAATTCCAGTGGAGCTGTTTCAGATGCTGAAAGATGATGCTGTGAAAGTGCTGCACTCAATATGCCAGCAAATTTGGAAAACTCAGCAGTGGCCACAGGACTGGAAAAGGTCAGTTTTCATTCCAATTCCAAAGAAAGGAAATGCCAAAGAATGCTCAAACTACCGCACAATTGCACTCATCTCACACACTAGTAAAGTAATGCTCAAAATTCTCCAAGCCAGGCTTCAGCAATATGTGAACCCTGAACTCCCTGATGTTCAAGCTGGTTTTAGAAAAGGCAGAGGAATCAGAGATCAAATTGCCAACATCCACTGGATCATGGAAAAAACAAGAGAGTTCCAGAAAAACATCTATTTCTGCTTTATTGACTATGCCAAAGCCTTTGACTGTGTGGATCACAATCAACTGTGGAAAATTCTTAAAGAGATGGGAATACCAGACCACCTAACCTGCTGCTCCCCCATCCCTGCGATTCTCCAGGCAAGAACACTGGAGTTGGTTGCCATTGCCTTCTCCAATGCATGAAAGTGAAAGTGAAGTCACTCTCTTCAAGTGGTGCAGGGAATGACATTCATTATGCTATCGGCCTGCCAGTCTCCGAGGACTCTGCGTGGCATGGTGGAAGAAGGCTTAACCTCTCACAAGTCTCTGGGGTTGGCTTTAAGGCTTATGATATTTTTACTTAGCCACCTGTTAGCGGTCTTCTTCACCAGGGAGAAATACTCAACCTGATGGTAGACTCCTGGAGTGTGTCCTACAGGAAGGTAAATGGGAAATGAGCTATGCTGCCTTCTCCAACCAGCCACATACCTTCCACAAGAACCCAACCTTGGATCACAGGCTTACACCTGGAAAAGCCCTGCTTTCCCTTCCTTTCCAGGGACCAGCAGATGGGAAAACTAAATTCCTCTGAACTTTACTTATGTGAAGTTTACTTAGTGTGACCCATTAGGCCGTTTCCTTTGATTCAGTCCTATGGCAGATTCTATTCTGAGCAGAAGAAACACACAAGAATCATAACCAGAAGTACAAATAGCATTATGGTCCCTATGCAATTCTTAACAGATGACACAGGGCCCCAAACCAAATGGCCAAAAGGCTACTTCTAGCTCTATAGGAGCTCCTTAAAAGTAATAATAGTAATAACAGCAACAACCACCACCTCATTTATCAAACCACATGCTTACCAATTAAATGTTCAATGGTATAAAGAGTCCTAAATGATATTATCATCACACCAGCAGAGTGATTTCAGCAAATCGCATAATCAAGAAATACCCACTGAGCATTCAGTCATGTTCTACACTCTGTGCAGATGTGCAATCCTAGTATAATAAAGAGCCATCTGTTAAGTCTCAATTGCATAAGCAGTGCCTTGGGTAAGTTGGACTCCCTGCCCTCTCTCCAGGGCTCACATTAATGAACCAAACTGAAATTAGAGAATGTACTTTTTGCATTCCTTCACCCTTCTGCTTCCCCCAGTCTATCAACAGTAATGATCCTGGTCAAGTGATTCGAAACTGCCTGGAATATCCACAGAAGGGGAACTTGTTTCAATGCATGCAGACTCTATTTATAGAACAGATACCTCTGCAAGAAGATATAATGGCCTGGGAGTCAAAGGCTTTAGATTTTATTCCCAGGACAGCTGCTAACTAAAGGACGGACTCAGGCAAAAGACTGGCCCTTTCTCAATCTCAAAGTCCACATCAGCACTGGACCAGATCTGTGCTTCTCAGAACCATGTACTTGCCCATGGGTATGTCTCAGCAGGCTAAGAGAGGTGAGGCAAGTGATTTATGATGAATAATAGAGTACCGAAGTTGGCTGCAGTATGGTGACTGCAGCCATGAAATTAAAAGACGCTTACTCCTTGGAAGGAAAGTTATGACCAACCTAGATAGC